>JAODAL010069976.1:0-16119 GCA_025379985.1 Phyllomedusa bahiana
GCTTTTTTAAGAGAAACCTCTCTTTTAGCTGTGTCCTTACAATTTTGTTAGATTAAATTTAAAGTTTTTGTAGTTAGCTAAAAATTTTTAAAGCAGCATTCCCACTGAAAAAGTCACGGGGGGAGCTTTTGGGGGGGCCCCGTGGGCGAACAAGACAAGCTTATCATAAAAAACACGGGGATAAAGTTCCCCAAGCTTTGGGGTGCATTGCACTGCAATATTATATTATTAACATTTTTGGCTTTTAAAATATTCCTGGAATTGGGCACCTGAATTATTTTGGATAGCTCATTTCTGTAACTGCAGGTCTCTTTTTTAAAGTGCAAAACTCCACTTTTTTTTCAGTTACATTTCAGATGGGTGTTCATTTTAAATTTTTACCCATTCCACCTGTTTTGATATTCCCCCTTGCAGTTAAATTACAATCAGCAATTTGTGTCAGAAAAGGTTGTTTGTTCCAAAAATACCTGTATCATCAAAAAAAACAGTACGTTTTTTTTTGTTTGCGCCCCCAGCTTTTTTTCATTGAGCAGCTTCCACGTAATTTTTTAAAACAGAAATTTCTATATTCAAAAAGGGTGAATTGAAAGGTGCAAAAAATACCGTTTTTAACGAAAACATAAAAGATACGTTTTTTTTTGACTTTTGCGCCCCAGTTTTGTTCATTGAGCGCATCCGTAAATCTTAAAACAGAAATTCTATATCACCACGGTAATAAAAGGTCAAAAAATTTCCCATGTATTATCGAAAACTAACAGATACGTGTTTTTTGACTTTGCGCCCCCACTTGTTCTTGACGCGCTTCCACGAAATCTTAAAACAGCAATTCTATAGTCACCAAGGTAATTGAAAGGTCAAAAATCCCTGTATTATAGAAAACATAACAGATCGTGTTTTTTGCTTTTCCCCAGCCCCACCTTGCTTTTTAAATTTAATCCAGCAATTTTTTTTTAAATTAGGGGGTTTTGAGAATCGCTTGATTTCCGTCTTTTAATAAGGACTTCCAAAACTATTCCAACCTTTCAAATTTTTTTATATTTCTGAACATGGAGCAAATGCAGGGGTAACGAGCAAAGGGGGGGTTAGACATGGAGGTAGGGGTAGGGAAGGTGCTTTTCCCAGTGCTGGCGAAACACGCATGCCAGGGTCGTCAGTTGCAGGACGTCGGGGCCGTCTTCGCTGGGTCGGGCCCCGTGAACTAAGTAAAGAACATCGCGCCCCAAACGTCCTTCAGTGGTTTAAAGAAAAATGCACTAGAGTCTTACCCCCTCGTCCCCCCAGTCACTGCCAAAAAATGTGCAACGCTCACAGCATCCCTCCAACATGAAAGCCCCAAAAGTCAATCGGTACCCCCCCACTGTGGATAATCCAATTTTGAAGCCCCTTTGATGACAAATCGGTTGGGTCAGAAGGGAGTTAAAAAATCAAGAGGAGATTTATTTCTCTGAGCCCGTTACTGTGCCTCAGAGGAGGAAAGGGAAGCGGTCAATCGGCAAAAAAACCCGGGCGGTCGGAACGCCTTTCAGTGCCCCTTGCTTGTAGCCCCCCAGCTTCTGGATGCAGAAAATCGGGTGACCCAAATCATCTGTGTTGTGATGGAGATACGCATTGGGATCCATCCCGGCTTTTCCGGCAGAAATTTTCTTGCGAGCGCTTCACAGTGGCAAGGAGGAAACGAGGGGGGAGTGTCAATTTGGGTCCCCCATCAAAAGGGGAAAGGGCGTCGCAGAAATCCCCTGATAATTCCGCAGCCACGGGCAGGGAAACCCCCCCCTCGCTTTCGGGGCAAAAGGTTCCCGGACCTCTCAAAAAGGGGGCCCTTTTTTGAGCAAGCCTTGATTCACCCCGCGATGTCATAGCCCCCTTTGCCCGAAACGATAAGTGAGGCAAGAACCTTAAGTGGTTAACCCACCAAAAATGTCTTGTCACTTTCAGCGAATGCATGGTTAAATGGAGGGGAAACCTGGGCCCAAAAAAAGGGCCCGACCGACGGGGCCCCCAACCCCTGTCCCCCTTGTTCCCCCTCCTCCTCCTCCGCCCCCCACCCCCTCCTCCGCTGCCCCTGTCTCTCAGATCATGATCAGGGTCCCTCCCTTCACCTCCACCGTCGCCCTGTACCACCATCACCCCCATGACCCACCCACCCTTTTTCCTTCCCCCAGTTTTTACGACCTGCACGCCCTACACGGCCCGTCTAGCGCCCGCCCTTTGTCTCCAGGGTTTTGGGGGCGGGAAAAAAACCTTTAAAAACCCAAACCATCCCAAAACCCAAAAACCCGAATGTGGCATTGCCAGGCTTTTGGCCTTGGAAATGTTGCCTTTCCCTTCTGGTGGACACAGATGGGTTCCCCCATCATGGCCCCGCCTGCCCCAATACCAGACCCAGCAGGCATTCTTTGCCAGAAAAGCCCTTCCTGCCCTGGCCAGCCACGTTGTCATCTAAAAAAAATTTCTAGCGAATTGACTGCATCTGTGTCCGGAAAAGTCCATCCTCACCACCGACACCATGGACTAGTAAGCACAGCAAGGCCGCTATATCTCTGTGACAGCTCAATGATGGCTGGTGTAAATGTCTCTGGGGGGTGCACGGTGGCTCTCAGCTCGGCGCACGCTCTTCAAAAATCCGCAGGGATGGTGCAGGGCTCTTTACCCAAGGGACCTCTGGTGGGCATCACGTGCCCAGAGACACATGCAGTGATGTATTTATTCTGCCTTGGAACCGTCCACACAAGGTCAGGAGCTGTGGAGGCTTTCTCGCACGAGACCAAGCGCTGGCTGGGTGGGACAAGTCCTCTGGTGAGCACAGGTGGTGTGCGATTAACGGGCGAAATCTGCTGGCCGCCCTTAAGATCGGTAGGCTGGTGCAAATCCCTTGCTGGCCACATTGTCATGAACCTTGTCGTCCAGAAATTTCTAAGAGCTTCCCGGGCCTGGACTGCTGTGAAGATGGCTCGAGTTCTGAGTTTCGGCACTGCCGCCGTTCGGGCACACCCCCCCCCATGCTATCGCCCGCCGGCTGCGTTGCAGGTCAGCTCGGCCTCCCCGTCAAACCGTCTTCATTGTTGACATGGCAACACGCTGGAATTACACCCATCCACATGCTCAGCGATTGTGGGAGCAGCGCAATGCCATTACACAGTTCGAAGTGTACAAATGGCCTGAACATATGCAGCGGTGCGGACCTAGGGGTGTTGATGCCACCACACCAATCGAGAGTGGAGGCAGGTGAAAGGAGCTCTTGCACCATACCTTGCCAGTTTTGAAGAATAGCCACCTAAATGGTCAGAGCGGCGATGACAATTGGTCAGCATGAGCATTGTGGTGATCTAGTTCTGGACCGACGTTGGGACATCCTGAAAATCAGGTCCCCGCCCAGCGCGAGGAGGAGACGGACACAGATCAGACACGGAGCCTTTCTCTCCGTCTAATCCACAAGGCACGACAGGTTTCATCAATTTTATCGGTCTTCAATTAGGCTGTGTTCAGGGTCCAGGCTAGTGCAAGGCGGCTCCTCAGCTCTCAGGGTGCATCATCTGCTTCTTTTTCACTCTAAGCAAGTCAGGGCTGTGTTAGCTGTGGCCAGAGGAAGCGGAGGAGGTGGTGGTGGAGGTATTCCTTGACACCGACAGTCCCTGCCTTGGAAAGAGGTTGGCTGTGAATTTGGGCAGATGAGGAAGATGAGTTTTGGGATTGTTGACCCTCAACCAGAGTCTGGGGAACTCAAGGTCCATCTCTCACAGGAGTGCTTGGATGCTCGCATTTCCTACATAATCCTCGCTTTAAGGCCATCCATAATGAACAACAGTACTGGGTGGCCACCCGCCTGGATCCCCGGTACAATACAAAACTCAGCTCACTTTCCTTCCACCCACCCAAATAGAGTGTAAAAAGCAGAAATTGCAGACCTTGTGATTCGATCAACTGGAGACATCTGTTGCGTCTACTTCAGTCTTCATATGTCACGGTGGAACAACGCCAGCGTCGTGACAGCTCAGTAGCGTGCCAATGTAGCCGTAGCCTGGCAGCAGCGGCAGCAGCAGGCAAGGTGGCAGAAACTAATGGGTGACCTCCTGGATATCTTTTATTTACCCCTCACCAACGCATGCAATGCAGGGACCACAGATACAAGAAACCCAGAGACCAGCTTAAGATACATGGGGTGCACGATATTGCGTCTCAACACCGATGTTTTGTATGTGTTCCTGACAAATTGACTTCTGGGTATCCAAATTGGACGAAATGGCCCGAGGCTGGCTCGCCGCGCCTTAGAGATGTTGTCTGCCAAGCAGCCATATCTGTGAGGACCGTCAGACAGATGGAGGAGTCATACTCAAACGCATCCGGCCTTCCACAGATAATGTTGGATCGTTTTGACTTTCATCAAGATGAATCATGGATGGTTCTTGTTGTGTGGTGGCCCCAAATTGCCGTGGTCACCGAGTATGTTGCTGGTCTACTTCTTCATTCCTCTCCAAACCAAGCAAATGGTCTCTGAAAACTTATTTTAAAATGATCATTTTTTACTGCAATTTTATCTCAATTCCCAACAGTTCATTTTGTCCTGTTTTGCTGTGTGGAGGCTAAAAGACACTAGTTTCATGGACAAATCCATATTCCATTACCTCACTCTTCACTCAACATTTTAGAATTTTTTAACATTGTCAATGGTTTTGGGGTCATGTTGCCTCAAATTTTTAAAACAGTGGTGAGAAGTCAGATTTATAATTTTTTGGGAGCCAGGTTGGTGAGAGACAGCTCATTAATCATTGGGCCTTTGGAACTGAAAATGTGGACTTCTAATGCATTTCTCCTTCAAAATTTTTAAACTGTGGCTGTGAGTCATTTTTATATTTTTTGGGTCATGCTGCTTTGAAATGCAGCAATACTACAGTCCTTTTCTATAAAATGTTGTTTCTAATAGACATTTGTTCTTCACAATTGTCAAAAGTGGCTCATGGGTCATGTTTTGAAAATTTTTGTGGGCATTTTTGCTGTGGTCATGCAGCTATACTACAGGGGTACTATTCTAAAAAAATGTTGTTTCTAAACAGACATTTGTCTTCACAATTGTCCAATGTGGATCAAGGGTCATGCTTTGAATTTTTGGAGGCATTTTGCTCGTTACATGCAGCTATACTACAGGTCCTATTCTATAAAAATGTTGTTTCTAACAGGGACTTTTGTTCTACAATTGGTCAAGAGTGGCTCAAGGGTGATGGTGCTGTCAGTAAACAAGGAATAGGGAGGACCATGTTAATGGGGGACACATATTGCATAATGGGACTTGTTTTTGCAAGATCTTTACCTTAGCTATCATCCCTTTATTGAGACAACCCATTTTATACAATTAAAAAAGAGAAAAACAAAGACCATGGTGGATCCATCCGATTTAAAATGTGTTTTCTAGATATTAAAAGTACTGGAAAACTTGCATGTTACAATAATAGCTGTTAAAAAAATTCCTCTGATATGTACAAGGGGGTACAGGAAACTTGACCAGATGTAGGTTATTTCAGAGGACATGGAGTATTGAGCACGGTCAGAGAACAAAGTACAGCGACCATTTCCTCCAGCACGTTGAGTAATATGAGAAAGGAATGCCAAGAAAAGGGCACCTGGGTGTAAACAGGAGCGTTAACACCTGTATTTCTCAAGTGAAGCCTCAATGGGCCACACTCATACGGAGGGGCTAGCGCTACCAGGTATTGAGTATGAACTGAGGAGGCTGGAGTTCTCACACTTCCGCTTTCCGCACTCTGCTTCAGCACGACAGTTCTTCGGTGCTGCGTCATCAGGGCATTTTAACCTGCGTGTTATAGATGAGGACGCAAGCCTGGGCTCTCACCGCACCCACTGTAACTCGGCCCTGGGTAATGCTTGTGGGCCAGGACAGTATAGTCAAAGTCCAGTGAACTTAAAATGTGGTTGAAAGAACTCCTTTTTCCGGCCACTTTTTAATATGTGGGGGTCTGCAGGTTTGGGTATGCTGTGGCCCAGGACAGGTATAGTCAATGTCCAGTGAAACTAAAATGGTTGGTTGAAAGACTCCTTTTTCCCGGCCCACTTTTTAAATTGGGGGTTATTGCAGGTTTGGGGCTCATGCTGTGGCCCGGACAGGGTATAGTCAATGTCCAGTGTAAACTAATATGGTGGTGAATAGACTCCTTTTTACGGCACTTTTTTAAATATCGGGGTCATGCACTTGGTGCTCATGCTGTGGCCCAGGAAGGGTATAGTCAAATGTCCAGTGAAACTAGAATTGGTGGTTGAAAGACTCCTTTTTCCGGCACTTTAATCTGGGGGTCATGCGAGGTTTGGGGCTCATGCTGCGTTCCTGGACAGGGATATTCATTGTCATTCAAGTAAGATGATGGTTCAAATCATACTGCTTCTGGCACTTTTTTAATTTGTGGGTGATGCAGGTTTAAGGGTCATGCTGTGGTACAAGACAGGGATAGTGAATGGTGTGTGCCATGATAACCACTCAGTACCCTGCGATCTTATCGCAAAGTTGCTGATCAGGAGAAGGAACAGGGCCCTCAAGTTATGACCTGTTCTGCATTTAAAGTCAAGAGTCAGATTTAGGGAAATTGAGGAGTCAGAGCTATGGCTTTCCGATCCACAGCCCTGTGAGCAGTACCTGCAAGATCATAGTGAGATTTATATAGGGAATCCCTGTCATTCCTCTCTATATTGGTTCTCTGGTTCTTTAAAATCAATGGTCTATTGCAGGGGTGGGCAATTAATTTTTGATGAGGCGCATGGAGAAAGTGGGATGGTTTTAGTGGGCCGGACTAATAAAAACATTGGGTGAACGGGATAAAATTAGTTTTTGGGGTCTATTTTTGTGGAAAGTTACTCTGTACCTCAGTAAGGCAAGGTATATTGATAGATATAGGTCCCTCACAAGGCAGGTTTAAAGATAATTATAGCTCCCCAACAGGGCATTGATATATAGATAATTATTGCTCCCCACAGGCACATATATAAATATAGTCCCCTAGGCAGGTGTTAGATAATTACAGCTCCCCAGGAAGGTATATTATAGTTCTAATAGGAAGGTATATATATAATTACAGCTCCCCATAGGACAGGTATTCATAGTCCTCATCGGTTTTTTAGGTATCTATGATAATTTACAGCTCCCCCCCCCCTCAGGCAGATAGTAGACTATGAACCAAAATAATAATAACTCAAAACATAATACTCACCTTACTGCTTCCCGTCGAGCGTCTCCCTCTCTATGCCGAGGCTGGTGGGAGTTGATGATGTCATCACGTCGCCAGCAGCGGGCGCTCCTCGGCGCAGAGTGATTATCCGTGACGCCGAGGAAGGCATGCGGGCGCAGTGAGGCGGAGTTCAACCGTGTCGCTGAGCAATTCACAAAACTGAGGATTACTCTGTAGCGCTGACGGCCCCCCGCCGTGGCCTCACAAAACACACCCGGCTGCGGCAGCTTGTCTGCACTTACTATTAATAGACCTGGGCATAATACGCCAAGGCTGGATCCAACTGGCTGACGGGCCGGGTGTGGCCCGGGGCGTACAATGCCCGGGTCTGGTCTATTGTGTGTAAATTGGTCATGGTTCCACTCTTGCCAGTTTGAAGTATGGCTGTGGAGTCGGCAGCCGAAGCCCCGATCTGTCCTCAATTTCCCAAACCTCCGACTCACTGACTCCTCATTACACGGCGCATGTTTAAGTGATAACTTTACTTAGTAAAATGGTTAACATCAGGCTGTTTATCTCCTTATGGATACTATAATCAAGCTATATAGGGTAGAACAGTACACTGACAAGCATAAGGGTAACTAATGTTTTGATCTTTTGAACACTTGTGGGTGAGTTGAAGAAAAAGCTGTTTTGTATCAAAGTCCTGTCTGACCAACTTCGGGAATGTGTTGAATGAGACCTGGGTCGATTTTGATCAAGACATGCTTGAATTGTATTCAGACCAAGATGGATTCAGGCAGTATTGAAAACCAAAGTTGGATTTACTAAATACTAACAAAATAATAAAACAAGTTCAAACCATTGTTACTATTTTGCTTGTCAGTGTAAAATATATTTATCGGATATGACTTTAGCACACAAAAAAATTTGTAAATATGCAAATCACTGCAGGAACATTTGTGAAGTCTCTGAATTTGTTCTGAGAAATAGTATTGCATTCATCAGATCCTGCATACATGACCTCACATCTGATCTCATTATTTCCAGGCTAGAGAACGGCCTCTCTACACTAACTTGGGTTGGGGGAAAGCGGTGACCACAGGGGCAACATCTCTAACAATGTCAGGGTATAAAGGAATTGCCTCAGCCAAAGTAAGTATTGATGAATGGTTGAACTCTTCTACTTCTTTAAAAACAGGTGAAAAATTTTGCTGAAATCTGTTTGCCATGGGAGAAGAATCTTTTCCAGCAACACTTTGCCTGCTCCATGTCATCAATTACACTCCTCATGTGATGAGGCTGGAGATATGGGAGCAGTAGCACTGGCCAGACCCAATGCCTCTTGCTCTTTGCATCGAACTAACTGGACCAACTTATTATATATTTTGGGAGTCGGTCCATTTTATGACTACTCCGACTCCTGCAAAATAGCCACCGACTGTGACCTTCATTGGGTTTTACCAAACACACACAAACAAAACACCTGAAACAGTTATTAACCCTACAGGGAGAGCTACGACATTATAGTTTTTTTTTTTCTTATAAACTGAAAAAATTTCCTGTAAATTTCAAGAACCATGGAGTGATGTTTAGTTACGGTTTACATTACATGGATATAATGTGCATACACCAATAATAAAAAGAAAAAAAAATCAGAGTAAAACAGAATATAGCAAAAAGAGTCTATGGGGTAGATTTATGTTGCCCAAAGCAACCAATCACAATACAGTTTTCCTTGTTCAAGCACAGAATAAGAGAAGAAAGCTGAGTTATGATTGGTTGCTTTGGCAACTTTTATTCTTTGGGTAATTTCATGAAGTCGTCATTCATAAAGAAGCAAAAGTAAAAGAAACCTTCATTATTAAAATCTAAACATATCTACTCTCCCACCACAACAAAGAAGACCTTTCCAATACTGCAGATGTTTCCTTTAGATCACTTCAAATCCATAAATCTTATGTCCATAATAAGTAGAACACATTTTGGCAATGGCCGAGGAGCTGGGGAGAGCACAGTCAATGTTTGTCTTTCTGTGTCCACTCCAGTGATGACAATAAAGCCAGCGACATTTTTCTCCTCCATACCTTCATCTGCTGTGCCACCGTCTATGGGCACAACACTCAAGAGATGGTGAGCCATGTCCCTGCCGGGTGTGACCGGCACTAATTTCAGCTGGTTGTCCTCTTGGGACATTCCCAGTGGGAGACAAGAGTCCGGGATAGATGGGGCCCCGACTTTATAAACCTTCACCTCTGAGAACTTGACCTCAAAAGCGTGAGGATAAAGCGATCCACGAGGGCCATAGAAATACTCCCGAACCCGCAGATCCCTGGATTCCCTCCGACATTCTTTGGAACGCTCCGACGCTCCACCAGACTTTGGAAGAAGCAGTGTATGAACAAAGTGAGGGAGGTCCCTCCGTAAGTCATTGTATAGACGTTCCTGGTCCAGGACTATGACAACGTCCACTTCAAAGGCAGAGGCTGCATGTATCAATGCCTGGTAACCAGATCCTTTCACCCATCCGCAGGTGTTTATAAGACAGCCGCTGACGGACGCGCGACGATTGGCTTCACATCGGAGGTTGAAGACATGAGCCAGGCGGGAAGTCAGCTGAGGAAGAACGGACAAAGAGGTGAGAACGGAACTTCAAAGTCGAATAAAATAGGTATTAATAGCAAATATGCAGACATAGGCTACAGATGCACATAGGGGACCGTACAGATTCTTCAAGGAGTAGAGTGACGGACCAGAATCAACAGCAGACTTGGCATTGCCAAGAATCTTCTAGGTAAGTAGTGGTAAATGATTTGGAAGAGAAGCTGAAGATCATTATATACAACAGGGGTGTCAAACTGCGGCCCTCCAGCTGTTGGGAAACTACAACTCCCATCATGCATTTGTATAATCTATAACAGTGGCCATGATGGGAGTTGTAGTTTTCCAACAGCTGGAGGCCGCAGTTTGACACCCCTGATATACAATATTGTGTTTTACCCTAAAGGGGTTTTCTCATTAAGCTGTTTCACTAAGTCACAAGCAATTTTACATTCAGTCTGTCTCCTCAGGCTGTGGGTGGTCTAAAGCAGTGATTACCATATTTAGCTTATCTGTAACTAGCTGAGCCTTTACACTGACAAGTGCAGAGATGTTTATCCTCAGTAAACAAAATATACATCTGCTGTGAGGAATGAAGATAGTTGCTTATCTGCAATCTTGTTAGGCTATGTTCACACGGCTTAAAATGGGACGTGTTTCAGTCCGTAATTACGCGCCGTAGTGTGCGAATTAGGGCTGGAATATGTTCCAGGCATTACGGTAATCCACAGTTCTCATAGAGAACTATAGATTACGTCTCCTCTCCCTGCTCGGTGAATCCGCCGCGGGGTGAGATAAGTGACATGTGAATTACCAGCGGCGTATACGAAAGTCTATGGGCCGGCGAGGTGCCGGCCCCCCGCTCCCGCCCACACGGTGTAATTGCGGGGTATAATTACGCCCCGCAAATAAGCCATGTGACATAGCCTTAGAGATAATGGTTTGGCTGGGGACTGAGGGAGTGAGCTCTGTCCGTCCATGGAGACGTCACTCCATGCTCTAATCAGATAACAGGTAACCAAAAACACCTGTGTGCACTCAAAGCACATAAATTCTCTCTCATCTCATGAATAAAGTAAAATCAATAGACAAAGTATTCAATTTCCAGCCCCTACATGTTGAAAGCTAATCTTTGTGGTGAGAAAATCCCTTTAATTATCACTGATGAGCCAGGAACCATATGACAAGGCTGGTGAGCATAGGAATAACTCAAACCCAAGCTGAAACATTAAAAATATACTAAAAAGTCAAAAACACAAAAACATGATGGACAAATAGAACCAGAAACAGTGGACAAGGTAATTAATATAAAATTAAAATTAATTTATAGACCAATGCAATGGCAAAAAATACAAATAACAAAGGCACACACACAAAAAAATTATACACAATAATAATGACGAAGCACGCAAGCGAAATGCGCATCGTCGGGTTTTCTGCAGTGAGTAATTCTTATCATGTTTTGCCCGTTTGTATACTGTGATTTAATTTCTGATTTATGGCATTGTGTTACCCTTTTATATTTTTATTACTAAGCATTGACACTTTAGATTTCTGTACATACTATGATTAATGTTTGATTCATGGCACTGTGCCACTTTCGTATCTAAACTTTAGTTTATTATTAAAGGAATCTGTCGACAATTTTTTTTTTTTTTTACCTATTAAATCAAGACCCTGATCCATATTCTTGTCCTCTCAGTTGTTTTTAATTCCTGATTGTAGATTTCTCAATTCGGCCGTCTATATATGATTGTGGGGAAGACATTCTTGCTTGCACTGCTTTAACAGCAGTCAGAGAGATACTTTATAGCAGCTTCATGCCCATAGGATTCTTAAGACAGATTCTGTCCCATAGACTTGTATAGGAGAGTTTTCACTGTGAAGGGAGGGGAGAGGGGGAGCTGTGACATCTCCTCTTGTGACTGGTGGATTCTGTGTTCTCTGTACACAATGGTGTCTCCTTTCAGTGTGACCCTGCTGTTACTGCTAATGAGCAGACACTGCTGAAAAGCTCTCTAAACAGAGCAGGAAGTGTCAGACAATTATTAGGCCTTGTGGCCAAAGTGAGAACTGCAGGACTTAAGAATTACCGTATATACTCGAGTATAAGCCGAGTTTTTCAGCCCAAAAAATGAGCTGAAAAACTCTACCTCGGCTTAAACTCGAGTCACTGTCGGCGCTCAGGCGCTGCGATGGCCCGAGGCGCCGACAGGGACGCTTCAGTTATATGCGGCTCCTCAGGGAGCGCATATAATTGAAGGCCGAGTGAGCCACAGTGTCCGGGCGCTGCGCTGGCCCGGCACTGTCCCGCGATCCCTTCACCTACATGCGACTCCTCCGGAGCGCATATAGGCGATGGGATACCACTGCGGGGCACAGAGCGAGCGCTCCGTGCTCCGCAGTGGACTCCGGGCGTCTGCGGCCGCCCGCAGTTTCCAGCACAGGCAGCGTGTGTCATCACGCTGTGTGCGCGGCCTGATGACGTCACCGCCTGTGCCGAGAAGATGCAGGAATCGCGCGGGAGGCCGGGACAGCGAGGAGGCGGAGCGGCGAGGGAGACGGAGCAGCGGGGAGCCAGGTAAGTGATTGTTTTTGATTTTTTTAAACTGTCTATGCCTGCCTACAGCTGCCTATACCTGCCTACAGCCGGCCCTACAGCTGCCTATACCAGCCCAATAACTGCCAACACCCGGCCCTACAGCTGCCTATACCTGCCTACAGCTGGCCCTATACCTGCCTACAGCCGCCCTACAGCTGCCTATACCTGCCTACAGCCGGCCCTATACCTGCATACAGCCGGCCCTAGCCGTGCATACAGCCGCCTATACCTGCCTACAGATGGCTATACCTGCCTACACCCGTGCCTATACCTGCCTACAGCCGGCCCTATACCTGCCTACAGCCGGCCCTATACCTGCCTACACCCGGCCCTAACTGCCTACAGCCGGCCCTAACCTGCCTACAGCCGGCCCTACCCCTGCCTACAGCCCGCCCTACACCTCCCTACAGCCTGCCCTACACCTGCCTACAGCCGGCCCTACACTGCCTACACCCGGGCCTACACCTGCCTACAGCTGGCCCTATACCGCCTACAGATGCTATACTGCCTACAGCCAGCCTATACCTGCCTACACCCGGGCCCTATACCTGCCTACGATGCCTATACCTCCCCTACAGCCGGCCTAACCTGCCTACAGCGGCCCTATACCTCCCTACAGCCTCCCCTATACCTGCCTACAGCCTGCCCTATACCTGCCTATGGGGCCATAACTCAATTACCTGTCTATGGGGCCATATACCTGCCTATACTCGTCTTTTGGGGGACATATAACTGCCTATTACATGCCTATGGGGCCATATACCTGCCTATACCTGCATATAGGGCCATATATCCGCCTATAATTGCCTATGGGGGACATTAAACTGCCTATGTAATTTTATTGGTATCCATTTTTATTTTTAAAATTTACCAGTAGCCGCTGAAATTTTCTACCCTGGCTTTACTCGAGTCAATAATTTTTTTTTTCCCGTTTTTTTGGGGAAAAAGTGGGTGCCTCGGCTTATACTCGGGTGGCTTATACCGAGTATATACGGTATTAAAAAAATTTGAAAGTGATCTGGAAAAATTAAAAAAAAAAAAAATAACCAAAAATTCCTACAAAATGTGTTTAACATAAAAATGTGAGTTAAACAATAAGTAATTTTTTGATGACACCTTCCCTTTAAGCATTGGCACGTTAGATTTGTGCATACCATTGTATATGTCTCACTGTGTTATGTATTTGATAACTAGATTGTTGGTTATTGACACTGATTAGGCACTTCTCCTTTTTTCTCCCTAACCAGTATTCTACTTACATTATGACTATGTCTAATTTTTTTTGTGCCTTTGTTTGTATTTGATTTGTTTTGCCATCACATCGGTCTATATATTAATTTTCATTTTATATTAATTACCTTGATCATAATTTAGTGCCCACCGCTTCTATCTGTCCATCATGTTTTTGACTTTTTTAATATGTATTATGCTAATAAAAATTCAATATACACAAGCTTGACGGGCGTGCAAATTCCACTTGACCCAACTGTCTGCATATTAAATTTATTCCCAGGACATATGAAAAAACCAACATTGAGATTGATATTGAGCATCTTGACAGGGACCAGATGTTTGATCGCATCTTTCTGGAAGCGTGCAGATCCCCCGAGTATACAGGATGTATATCAAAGGCTTAAAGGGGTTGTCTCACTACATTGTTTCATCTTATCTCAGTCCTGTTTTCTTGGTTTCATTTTGAATTCAGGGGCGTGTTTACTGGCTTCCACTAGGCTGCAGTAGAAGCCAGGTCTGTAGCTAGAGCAACCAGTGCTGGCAGCCCATCAGGAGAGACCAAACATGTCTGTAGCTATAGCGATCTGAGGAGCTGATGCAGCCCATACAAGAGGGGATATCTAGGAATAGGTAGGACACTGTTAATGGACACATATTGCAAAGTGACTTGTTTTTGCAAGATCTTTAACATAAAAGCAATCCTTGTAGTGAGCAACCCCTTTAAGTCTATAAAAAAGAATGGAATACTTAACAGCAACAATCAATTAAAACCATAGATAATTTTGAGGCTGTCTGGTTGCCTTGGGACACATATGTCACTATTAACGACATATAAATTGAGACCTGACGACTGTTTGTTTCATACTAGAATTTTACTATCTCCAAACCACAAGATTTATTTTTCTTATCTCCCCCCTACCTCCTGTGTCTTGTCATGTGTTGTATTGTCTTTTGAATACTTTCCACTCTCCTGTTACAATGAACAAGTGCATTATGAATAACAACTAATGTGATTCTAAACAATATGTCTCACACTATTCAAAGCTGAGAATTTCTGATTTTCGATGTAATGTGCTAGATCAACAAATGTATAATGACTTATCTCGCAGCTATAATGATATATGTTCATTACTCTCATATGCCTTTATTCAAATGTATGTACTTTGAAGTATGTTGAACTCCAATAAAAACACAGTTAAAGAAAAAAAATAATTCAATATACACATTTTCTTAAAATGTTTGGTCTTGCATCTTAGGGTATGTTCACATGGCGTCTTCACTCCGTATGAACATCCACTTTTCAGAACGGACCCAGAGACGCATCTAACAATTAGCAGTGAGGTTAAACACTGCCGGCAATGACAGACACGTAGCGGCTTACGAGAGATCTCCACTGCGTGTTTTGCATCGCGCCTGTTGGGTCTGTCTTTGGGATGCGATCCAAGAAATTACATGCAATTCTTTGATCGCATCCGCAAGATGGACCCGACTGGCGCGATGCAAACACGCAGCGGAGATCTCTCATGTGAACGCCGCTATGTGTTCCTCTTTGCCGGCAGTGATAAACTCACTGCTAATTGTTAGATGCGTCTCTGGGTCAGCTCTGATGGACCCAGAGACGCACCAGAAAAGTGGATGTTCATACGGAGTGAAGACGCAGTGTGAACATACCCGAAGTGCTTTGTCGGTTATGTATTAATATATGCTGCTCATCAGACCTGTATAAATTTGTTTTGAGTACGTTAGTGTTGGGTTGTATTTGAAGACATGTCTGATGCAGCTTACCTCCACCTCTACCAGTCTGTATTGACAAATCTCTTCCTAGACACAGCTGCTTAGCCACTGACATTAACCCCTTAACGACCACGCAACGTCTTTTGATGGCGGCCGGTGCGGGTCATTTGTCTGCAGTGATGTCTTTTGGCGTCGCTCTAGACATCGGGGTTTGCCACCCAGCGCCGCAGCTGCGCTGGGATCGGGGCTGTACTACACAGCCCTGATCCCAGAGTATCTTCTGCGAGCACTGGAGTGCAGAGGAAACCTCTGCAACCCGGTGCTTTGACTCTTTGATTGCGGCGGATCATCACTGCAGACAATCAAAGGGATCCCCTGCTCTGTCGGGTGATCGGAACACCCGGTGACCCGACAGAGCCCGGGGAATGGCTGCACAGTCAGCCCTGGGGACCTAGAGTAGCCCCAGAGCTGTCTGTGTATGAAGCCAGTGACCTGGACACACTGTGTGCTGTCCTGATCACTGCCTGTGTCAAAGTGACACAGATTATAATGTATTTGCATATATGAATATGCTAATATATTACTAAGTGTTAAAAAAAAAATGTAAAACAGTTCTCCCTTCAGGGGATTAGAAAAAGAAAAAGTAAAAAACATAAAAAGAGTAAAAAAAAAAAAATGAATCAAAAAATAAAATAAAAATATGTATTTTAAAAAAAAATAAAATGCATATTTACACACAAAAAAAACCAACACATATTAGGTATCCACACATCGTTTTAA
>JAODAL010069977.1:0-16119 GCA_025379985.1 Phyllomedusa bahiana
TCCCAGCCCCTAAAGTTTTTGGGGATCACTATGTTACAGCTCTTTTTAAATAACGTTTTGGAGTTGGAAGAGTCCATTGTGAAAGGGGGAGACAAAAGGTATACATTATGTGTGCACACTAGTAAGCTCTGGGCTGCTATTTTTGTGCTGGATATTATAACACCAGCTTCAGTGTAATATGGCTGCCTGTGTGCTATGAAAGAGTAGGCTGGAAGCAACAGGTAAACCCTGTAACACTATGTTCTCAGTGTGCTGTGCCTGCTGCGGTGTATGTAGTGAGAGATTCAGATTACCCTGTACAAGCTGCTCCCCCTGCACGGTTGATATCTCCCACAGAAGGAATCCTGCTAGATAGGGATCTATGCCTGAGAAAGTGAAAGTAAAACCTGTGGCCCTGTAATACTGAGGGAAACCCTTTGATTTACTAATGACGTATTGGAAAACAGTCTTCTAATTTAATTTCCTATAATTTTTTGTTTTTGTGAAGGTGATAGGTACTCTTTAAGCATATTGGAAACGTGGTGGCTGAGTTTCAGAGGTAGACCCGTACACTAACTTGATATGTCACAATAAAGGAACTCTTAAGCACTTTTATGAAATTGAAAATAAAATATTTAGAAATGTGTGGAGGGAACTTAGAAGGCCGGTACAAGCCACCTAATTAAACCTGCAATAAGGGTTGGGAATGCAATGTGTCTGCTGCCATGTGTTTTCATTGTGTCCCATGTCTTTTACAGGGAATTTTTCCCACTTTATGACCATATTGGTCATGGAATTGGTGCATTTGTGGAGCTACACAGGATAAGCCCTTGGCATATTTAAAGAAAGGGAGTTTTCTCATTCACTGTAGTGCTTTGTAGGGTTAGAACCCAGGTATTTATATGATGAATGGTCCGGTCAACTGGTTGATTACTAGGCCTCTACTGCAACCAGTTGGAAAAGGGGGGCTTTGCCTAAATAAAACTCAGTCCAGGCACTAATGCAGTGCAGCTAGCCACACACTCCAGTCTTTTGAAGACCTATAATGGATGGTGATACCAGTCAAACTTGTGGTGACTCACTAGGGCTTATTTGTCTCATTAGAACATGTTACCCCATGTGATCAGGCACACTCACAAACCTCACAGTTTTAAGTGCGCTCTGAAAACTCATCTTCTTAGACAAGCCTATCAAGATCCCTAATTGTCAACCCCCCAAATTCTGTCACGCATTCATCACTTCCTAAACTTTGGCACCCACAGGCACTTGTCTGTATATAGATGTAAAGGGTTTGGGGTGGCAGTTCATCCACTTTTTAGTAACTACCCCATATTTATGTAACATGGCTGGACCATTGTAAACCATGCACCCTTTTACCCTCTGTTTCACCCATACACCCTAATAGATTGTAAGCTCTTGCGAGCCCGGCCCTCAACCGTGTCTCATTTGTCAGTAGCTTTTTATAATGTAATGTTGGTTTGTCTGGCTTATTCCTCTATATTGTAAAGTGCTGCGGAAATATGTTGGCGCTATATAAATAAAGATTATTATTATTATATTAACTGTATGGCAACTATCTTCTGATAAGTACATAGTATTTTATATGTATGCATGTTGTATATGATTGGGCACAAGTTAACCCTTTATGGTAGCGTTAGAGGGGTATTCCCATTTCAGACAATTATAGCATTTTTGTCTTTTACCCTTCAGCAGTACTAAAGAGAATCAACAGTGACTATTAGGGTATGTTCACACGTTCACATTTTTGCATCCGTTTTTAGATCCGTGTTTCGGATCTTAAATGGACCCAAACATGCATCTAACAATTCGGGTTGATTACATTGCTTTCAATGTATAAAGCATCCGTTCAGACATGATCCGTTGCTGTTTACTGCGTCTTTCGATGCTCTTTTGGATCCGTTCAAGAATTGCAGCAATTATTGCCCTGTTCCACAGCGGCACCCTATTTAAACTGGGGGGTGTTTCTTCGGGCCAAATGCATCCAAAAAAACCCCCTAGTGTTGGATGCGTTTTTGGGGGATTTACGCAGCCTTTGAATGCGTTTTTTTTTGGATCTAAAAAAAGATTCCCGCAGCTGTTTTGAAATACATTTCATATAAGGACCATATAAATAAGTCGTTGTTACATGCATCTGGGCTGATACAACTATATGAAATTATGGTTAAAGGGGTTCTCTAACCAACAAATGAATAAAAGCCAAAGAAATGTAATAAAATAGGATGACAAATAGTACTTGCCTGCACTTCCCTGCAGGTACTCCATTCTTGTGTGTGTTAGCCTGACATGAAGCTGTACCTTTTGTGGGGCCCCCCTGGCCACATGTGTACTTTGCACACAGTACAGGGGTGGGGGCCTGTTTTCAAAAAAAGGCAATGAAATAGCTGTTAATTTTTGGTAGAAACACAAGAAATACCCCTCTCCCCCAGGCAGCTAGAGAGGGCAGTGCTGTTTTTTTTCCCCTTAGTACATCTGCTGTGCTTTATTTTCTAAAGGGTGATCAACCCTGTTAAAAATACAACTTTACCATTTCATAATGTACCCACAGTTTTCGCGCTTTTTTTTTTGCAGTCTTATGAACTTTTAGTACTGTGAATAATTTACAGCTTTTCTCCTTGCATCAGATTCCACACACTTTCATTTTATGAAAGTTGTTAAGATGACTATACATATCACTGTTAGCCCTGCAGCATTTGCATCAATATGATGTCCTTTAAAATATTAACCAAATGTAATTAAAACTCTTTATTAAAAGTGATGCTTTGAATTACTGATATGCTTTAGGCTGAGGTACCCTAATTAAATGGCACAAAACGTGTTGAAGTGATAATGCCATCCTTGCTGTAACTAGAGGTAATTCAATGAATTAAAATAAATTAAATACCCCTTACCTTTTACATTGCCTTAAAATAACCATTAATGGATAGGAATTAAAAGTAATCAACTCGCTGGCCCTTATGCTTGGAATACAGTTAAGGTTATGTCTACACGGCACTGGATTTTGGTCGGATTTTCAGCAGATTCAATATACTGAATTTGCTGAAAAACCGACTGTGAAGCGCTCAATAGAACATCTGTGCTGTAGTCTACACAGCACAGACTTTTTTTTTTTACTGAGGTTTTTCTAAATCGAAAACTGTCTAGCGGAAAAATAGAACATGTTGTATATTCCGCTGGACTGACGTCTGATTCCCGTAGCTCCAATGTATTAGGCTGCTGGGATCCGCAATCTGGCCGTGGGTTTTTGTGCATCAACCGCGCAGAAAAAAACGGCGGTGCGGCGCGGTCCAGCGATGTGAAAATGCCGTCGGATTTTGGAAGACATTTTCACTTTGCTGTGTAGACATAGCCTAAGAGGTCTCTCAAATAAAATGTATATAATTTCATATATTTTATGATCTTTGAAAATGTTGGCATCTTTTAGAATATATAATACATTTTGCAGCATATTAACTCTGTCAACTGTGACACGATTCTAAAACGATTTGCACCAAAATACTGGCACACATGCTTAACACCCCATTCATTGTGTGTTTTAGGCAGTTTTTAGACATTTCTGCCCCACTTTCAACAAAAGAAGCATGGCCTTATTAGAATGGGCTTGACTTTGTGCAAAGGGGAGGTGGTATAAACTAGACAGTCTAAACATGATCCAAACTTATCATACAGTTGAGGCCTGGTTCACACCTGCGTCGGAGGTTCTAGAGGTGGAGCCAAATCTGTTAAATGATGGACACCAATGGTACCCGACAGACCTCACTGATTACATTAGGGTCTTTCGGGTTTCTGTTTTAACAGACAAAATAGTTCTGAATGGAACCTCTAGCACAGATGTCAAGCAGGCTTAAGCCACTGTGTTAAATTTGGCACATTTCCATATAGTTCAAGTTTTCTTGTCTTAATATTAGCATTAATAATTGTGCCTCACTGTCAGGAGAGGTTGCTTACCATGTAGGCATTATTAAAATTATTTTACCCGTGAATATTATTTAAAATAAAACCAGTGGAATTTGCAGAATTTATGCAGAAACTTTATTTTTTTCTTCTCCTGGTGTAAATGTAGGGTTGCATAAATGCTACATAAAAGAAGCGGAGTGCTGAGATATTCAGGTTTTATATTATTTTGAGCAGGATTTTCACATACGGAGATTATCCGCTTTTTCCTGTATCAGAGTGTGACAGAGCAAACTCACAGGGTGGGGTTTGCAGGACTTTCAATTTCACGCTTAAGATTTTCTCTGCTTTTAACTCCGAAATCTGTCTCCAAATCATATAAATCTAGATGTCACAGTTCCAATTTCTCTCCCTCTATTACATCCTGCTCAGGGGCGTAGCTATAGGGGGTGCAGAGGTTACAGACGCTACTGGGCCCTGCAGCCTGAGGGGGCCCAAAAAGCCCTCCTGCCACATAAGGAGATACCAGCATTGTAAGTGGCACCTGGTAGCTGGAGGGCCCATTCCACTTTTTGCACTAGGGCCCTGGAATTTCAAGATACACCTCTGATCCTGCTCTGAGTCGCAATTTAGATTGGTGTTCTAGATATGAACACATGGAATTAAGAAGTAAATAGAAAAGTGTTTAACCAAAATGTTTTATATTTAAGATTCTATAGAGTAGTCCCTTTTATCTCTGACTGCTTTGGTCACACTTGCTGGTTCCAGGTCTTTCTGTATTCTTTTCACAGGTGGTTTACAAATTCTTCTGTAACCAATGCAATCAGTATGTTTTGCACCAATAAAGTTTCAAAGGTCTTGAGACAGCTCACTGGTTTTACCCATCATAAGATATTTCTTGTGTGGCACCTTGGTAATAACACCGTTTTATAGGCCATAAGTTGAAGCAGCTGATATTCTTTTTCACTAAAGGTACGGCGACACGACCCCTGCCAAAATACCTGGTGGAATCTGAATCCTAAAACCGCATTGTGTGATGTGCATTTTGTCATGCTTTTCAATGTGGATTTTAGATCCTTTTTTCCGTCATATTTACAGTTGGAAATTGAGTCCCATTTATCTCTGGCGTTTGGACGGAAATCCGGCATAAAAATGTTTGGGATGCATTTCTTACCCAAAATATGGCGGGAAGAATGAACCTGTTCGAAGTTTTTTGTAAAAAGTAGCGGTTTGAAAATCCAAGTCGTGTGAACTACAACTCGGACTTTTAATTGTGGTCCATGAGGATGCTTTCACAGTCTGTTTTTGATGATTTTGAAAGTGTATGCATGTCAAAAATAGTTACTGTGCAGACGGACCACAGTGGATGGATTGCTTTCTGATTACGGATAGTTTTCAGCTGGTGTCATGACTTTCCATGGCTTTTTGCACCTCTTTCTTCATGTGTTAAATACTTTGTCCCTATGACATTTCTCATTATTACACATATCTTAATTTGTGGACTGTTATTGGATGATTTCTTTGCCTTTTTTCATTGAATGGGTTTTTACCGTCATCTGGTGACAATTTCATGTCATCAGTACCTTTAGAAGAATATTGACGTATTTAGCACTAATTTTTTATTTCACCCGCAGTATGTGTGTGTGTATATGTGCACTAATCACAAAAATTTAGGGATATTGGCTTTTGGTTGACCCTTCAGGAAGAGCATAAAATGAATTTAAAAAAATTAAGCAATGAGACCATCTCATAACTTTGGAATGCATATGTCTAGCTATTCAATATTTCAGTACTTTTTGAACAACTTGCTAATCTCTAAAGTGAAGATTCCTGGCAAAATTCACAACAGGTATTTGATCCCGTAATCGCCCAATAAATTTAAGGGATCAATTTGAATTGGGATTTAAACAGTCCTCCTCATCATGCTGTTCACATTTTGACATCATGAGACCAAGACAACACCTTACAACTGTTGAACAGTACCTCGTTACTGCGAGGTTTCTCGCAGGGTGCTTTCAGACGGAAGTGACCACGGAGCTTAGTGTGTCACAGAATGTTATCAGCAGGTTGCAACAGAGAAACTGGAGGAGTCACAGAACGGCAAAGAAGTGGACATCCTTTGGTTACATCTCACACTGATGACCGCTTCATTGTAAACAATGCCCTGTGGAACCAGATGATGGATTCCTCTTACCTCCCTTAAACCTGCCTGGAGTTGTGTGACATTCAAGTGTGAATTCATACTGTTCATATCGGTTTGCATCAGTGTGATCTGTATCTCTGTTGCAACCTGCTGACACTCAGCGACTCTCTAAGCTTAGTGGTCACTTCAGTCTGAGAACATCCTGCTTGAAGCCTGGCAATGGCTAGGTGCTGTTGATCAATTGTAAGGTGTTATCTTGGTCTCATGATGTCAAAATGGGATCAGAATGAGTAAGAGGACTGTGTAAATTCCAATTGATCCCCTAAATATATTGATCCCCCAATATTTTAGGTATAAATATTTTTTTCACATAGGGTATGTGCACACGGAGTTTTATAATAAATTTTTCGATATGAAAAGTGTATTGCGTAAAACGTATCTAAACATGTACCCAAAGTTTGATACGCGTTTTGGACACTTTTTCTGGGTTGCAAAAACGTACTCTATTGTTGGAAATAGGGCTTGTGATGCGTAAAATGGATCAAGAATTGACATGGCCATTAGACGCATCACAAAGACGTATGTAAAACACGTATCAATGTAAAACGCTGATACGTGTTTTACATTGAAACTAATGTAATCACACAGTAACATTGTTAGATACTTGTTTCAGTACAAAAAATATACTCAAACATGTATCTTAAAAAACGCTGTGTGAACATCCCCATACACACGCACATTGGGTAGTTTAACTATAATGTAGAATCCTAAAATGTTCATTTTTATACTAGCTACTGGAGCAAAGATAAACGGCATTTGCGTTTTTTCTTCAGCTCAATTCTCAGTTATTTGGTTTACAGTAGGGTGAAGTCTTCTCATTACAGGGTGGTGGATTTAATAATGGATGACAGCTCTGTTGTGAAGTTCAGGATAGGTAGGAAAGCTACACTAAACACACACAGTTAAATGACTGTGTGCAGGTCCCTTGTGACTTGTCTTATCCTGAATGGTCTATTAGGTTTCCTGTACACAGTGTGGTCCAGCCACTGTCATTGCTTCATGGTTGAGAAATACATGTCCGTTTACTGCAGGTTACCACAGTTTTGCAGGTAAATCCCGCCATCACTGTGATAAGTGGTAAGCTGGCACCTGGGAAAGACTGCTGTATTGCATACAGGCACCCTTATGATATGTTGTCACATTGCGTCACTGTGGACAAAACCAAGCACGTATGTGGTGGCCAGTGGCTGCATGCTTTTCACTTGGCAACATTGTGTGGTCCTTGTCTGCCGCATACGGTCCTTGTGGCTACGCCTGCATGTGGTGGTCCCAACATGAGAATGGACCATTTAGTCTATTTTCTGGCCTATAAAGAGAACCTGTCACATAGATTGTGCCCCCCTTGCTGAGGACAGCACAAGCTAGTGTCAGACCTGCTGTTTCCAGCACTGTGCCCCTTATTCTGTAAGATACTGTAGTTTTAGAGCATTTACCCCTCAAATCGTATTCATGAGTAGGTGTTAGCCACGCCCACCAAAGGCTAGCCCCGCCCACTGAGTTATTCACATGTTTCTACCTTAATGTGGCGTCTGATCAATGGGGGGGTTGATGGCGACAACCACTACGGATCAGAACAGAGGTTCTGTGTACCTTGTTTTAAGAGATCGGTGCGCGTGTATGTGCTCTTCAGCTTTATTTAAATGAAGTGGAACTGCTGCAAATAGTGAACTGCCATATTAAGCTATCTTTGACCGTTCAAAGAGGGTGAGGATGGGAACCCAGTTCTTGTGATCATTCAGAACCGCAGCACACGGATCGTCACCCAACAGACATTTAATACTGAATGTCAGCAGCACAAGAATAATGGTGCACGCCTCACCAGACCAGAGCAACAAGTCCCATGAAGTGAGATAGGCAGCACTTCTAATTCAAACATTTAATTCACCCAACATTGCACCATTTCAACTCGATCTTGGACTGTTCTCAAGCAATACAGGCGTCAAATTTTAATATAAATACAAAAGTTGTCATTGTGATTTACGTGTGTGTATTCAGTAAAGTGATTAAAGTTACATCTTAAGTTTTAAGCATACAAATTCAATATGACTGCATATTAAGAAGAACGCAATGAGTCAGGCACCAGTCAGGTATCCTTGCCGGTTGTCTAGCATGTAGACTATGCTGATGTAAACTGTTGCAAATGGTCTGACATGACACTTGGTTGCCTCTTACCTCCCTTAAATGTGTCCGGAGTTGTGTGACATTCATCTTCCGGTTCCGCAGGGCATTGTTTACAATGAAGCGGCGGTCCTCAGTGTGTGATGTAGCCAAAGGATGTCCACTTCTTTGCCTTTCTGTAACCACCCCCTCCACCCCAAGTCTCTCTGTATCTCTCTTGCAACCTGCTGATAACATTCTGACACTGTAATCTCAGTGGTCACTTCCGTCTGAGAGCATCCTGCTTGAAACTTTGGAATTGCAAGGTAATGTTGATAAATTGTAAGGTGTTGTCTTGATCCCAGAATGTCAGAACATGAACAGCATGTTGAGAAGGACTGTTTAAATCCCGATTCAAATTGATCCCTTAAATTTATTGGGTGATTAAGGGGGTCGAACACCTGTTGTGAATCTTGCCATCAAGCTGCTTGTTAGAGATCACCAAGTTGTGCAAAAAGTACTGAAACATAGAGCAGTTGGACATGTGCATTCTAAAGTTAAGGGATGGTCTCATTTAGTTCATTTAAATAAATTTAAAAAAAAAACAACTTTATGTTCATCCTGAAATTTCAATCAAAATCCAAATATCCCTAACTTTTTGTAGTGTATGTGTATAACATAGTATTCACATTAATATATGTTAAAAGCATCCAATGTTACAATTATTCATCATGTACATACAATGTAGATAATCAAAAATGATCCGCTTACAGAGCTCATCTATTGTATTCTCGTTAATTATTAATAATAGGCGGTGATAGACAATGATTATCTTTCTCGGGATCGAGCCGGATTTTTGGATGAATAAACCCCTTGAATTTGAAGCATTGCCTGATGATTTTTGTGACATGTTTGGTGGATCGGTGAGAAGTCTTCTTTATGGGAAACCTCGGTATCTGGCCAATCCCTTCTCTAAGAGTTGCAGGCCCAGCAGCAGTAACCTCTAATGCTCCACTTTTATATGGGGGTGCAACAGATCAAGTAATTATTTTTTCACCCACTTTTTTGCCACAAATTTTAAACATATCAAATATGTCATCCCAATAAACCTGGAGTTGTTTTAAACCTGTTTGCTGCTTTTTGACTAAAGATGATGTTCAAGTAGATACTTCCAATAACACACAATACTTCCCCATCTCGCATATCTTTTGCTCTGGTACTTCACATACCTCTACATACCCTGTTTCCCCGATAATAAGACAGTGTCTTATATTAATTTTTGCTCCTAAAGACGAGCTTAGACTTCTTTTTTGGGGATGTCTTATTTTTCTATGAACAAGAACTCACATTTATTGTTGAACAAAACATCAACATGTATTAATATACTGTAGTGATTTCATCACAAACATCAGCATAAGCAGTCAAACTCTGAATTGCATCAGATAAATGCACCATGTCTTATTTTCGGGGAAACAGGGTACATGTGAAAAAACGTGAACTGCATACATTTCGTTAGCCCTTTTGTATTGGTTTATAACTTTCAAACAACTTGGTCTTTTGGGAATTCAATGGTTACAGAGCCCTATCTACCTTATCTTAGAGAAGCAGATATGCCCTTACTTCTGACAGTCTGATTAATACTGTGATTCTTTATTAGAGGAGGTTGGCTTTGTAGATGACCTCTTTTCACTTCTTGATTTTATTACAGGCAGGATCGTGTTCCCGATAATTCTGCCCAGAAATCAGTGTGACACCTAAAGCATCTCCTTGTCCTATGTGCAATAGAAATATAACATGTTTTTATTTGTGTGCCGTGGGCCATAATAGATTATAAAGGATTATAGAACCTTACTGTATTGTGCATTACACTGGCAAATCATTTCAACGAATGTACGTTTTAAAGAACGTTACATCATATTCCGTGGAGAATTATTTGTCATTTATTGGTGATTTTTTTTTTTTTTTTGTTCTAATGTAGCAATTTGTTTGTCTCTTTTCAGAAAAGGAACGGCGAAGACATCCCTGTAGCACAAACGAAAAACATCAATCATAGACGATTTGCTGCCTCTTTCAAGTTGCGAGAGGTGACCAAAGCAGATGAAGATCTATACAGATGTGTAACACAATCAGAACGAGGGTCTGGAGTATCCAACTTTGCTCAACTTATTGTTCGAGGTAAGGACAAACAAATAAACAGAAGCTTAAATCTGAGGTTTACATGGTGTTTTTTGGCTCCTATTCTTGCGCGCTTAATGCGCTGAAATACAGCCCAGAATCTGCCTCCGACAATCTTCAGTTTTGTCATTGAATAAGATTTAAAAAAAAAAAAAACACCTTGTCATTCACACAAAGCGTATTTCTTAAGCTTAATTGCGAGGCGTTTTTTTTCAGATGCAATTCCGTGCGTAAAAATAAGGAACGTCAATTTTTGAGGCTTTTACACAAATACGTTGAAAAATAGGTTTCAAAATCCGCCTCTAATCAGATGTTTTTTTAAGCAGATTTGGAGGCAGATTTTGAAGAGTAAGTTAATTCTTCAAAACATGGTGTGTGGACATACTCTTAAAATCCTTAGATCTGTTCTGTTCCTGGGTTGTGTACCAGTCAGTCGAGTGTAGGAAGTTATCAGTAATGTCATAAAATGTATTATATTATGATGACTAAAAAAGTAAAAATATCAGACTGCCCCAAAATAATCAGTCGCACATAGTTTGTGCACATCGCAGGACACCTCTGTAAAGACTAGCATAATTAACAGATGTATTGTGTTCTCCAATTTGCCTTTTGAAATTCCTTCTAGCCATACTAAATTTCAATGAAAAGAACATTTTCAGAATAAGCTATATTTACAGTAGTATTTAATATTCTGCAACCGCTTTCTTTTGAGAACAGGAGTTTCCTTATCCCCCGTCCTTGCTTGTGTGGTAGCTGCACAGAATTGAGCAGTAGCTGTACTTGTGCCTGTTTGTTTCACTGGGAGCTTCAAGTACAGCTGACTGTATTCTAAAAATGGGAATGCCCCTTTTATAGAGCTCACTTATGCTATGCTTTTTGAAAGGATGCTTAGCAGTGTTTGGCAGCTTTTGTTAAATCTCTAATATAGTAATAATTTTATTGCAACCTGTCAGTATTTTTTTTTTTCAGCACTGTTTGAGAACAAGATTTGATAGAGGGAGAAAATTTGAGTTTTGTGAGTTTTAAGTAAATAATATTGTAATACCTGTCGGGACTCATAGGATGGGCAGTGAGAGACCTGCTTAGTCCACCCACACAGGCTGATTGACTGTTTCATCTGGCCACTTTTGGGCTGCAACCGACAGGATGCCACTACCATGCAAGAATCCTGGTGCAGGCAGTGCGATGCCGACATTGCATTGTGCTGTTGGCTACTAAATTTAGGGACCAGAAAAGCCACTCTTTTTGCCATTTTACCAAGGTAAGCAGGGGACAAGTCTTATTTTTGTGTGAGAACCAAAGAGGGAGACTTTTTTGGGGTAGAAAGAGGGTGTTTTATTAATAGTAGCACAACCTGTCCTCCACCTCCGGTGCCTCCATTTTGAATTTTTTCTAGAGCGCACAAATGAGCATTATTACTTTCTGGGGGATAAAGTTAAGTATTTTTACTGTGTGGTGGACACTTAGGGGAATCAATTTGTTGGGGTCACAGAATGCATGACTAGTGATGGCCATTATAAGGATCATAATTACTATGTGGGTCTTATCAAGTGCCATTACGGCTTCTGGGCACGATAAATATTACTTTTTCTGTGTGGTAGGTACTGTGGGACACAAAGGGCATACTTTTAATGTATGGTGCATGACTGTAGAGCAGAAAATTTGGGGCTCTCATTGAAATAAGTGGGAGCGTTTCGACCACCTCTCCATTCTTAATGGAGACTTTCAGAGGGGCCAGTTTCAATCGTGGTGTCCCAGAGGTCCTATTAATATATGCCATATATGCCTGCGGTGGGAAAATCGTCATAGATGTGCAAGATGGATAGTGTGCTCTTTGCACACCTGTTTGAATTGATTGAGTCTGACTTTGTTGGTATAGAATTTTTTCATTTTGGGGTCCTATCCTAAGTTTGCCTAGAGCCAGACTCTGTTTAAACCCAGTTGTGCTCCTAGCAAAGCACCCGAGTTATTTCACCTAATGAAATGGTTCTGACCGGAAAATGCTATAATTTGCTTTGTACTGTCTTTGGGTAGATAGGGACACTCCATAAAAGCCTCATGAGTTCTTGTTTTTTTTTGTTTTTTTTTTTATAAATCATGTTAATTGCCTTTCACTTAACAACCGAGGAGGAGTTCAAGGACTGTGGCATTAAACCTGCACTAAAGATTAACCATGGTGATGACTCCTGTATCTCTGTGGCACGTTAAATCTAACATCCTGCTATGTCTGGATAAAAGATGGTAATTTTAAGGGAAAGTTTGGGGCCACTGATATGACTTGCCTTTAATGTGAGTTGGCAGCGTATTGCCCGTTGTCAGCGATGACCCAGGGGCAAGAGTTTATTAGTGCATTTCCTTGTAAAGCCAATGTGACAGGGCATGCCCAAGGCTTTTTTCCTTTGCTGTTTGGAACAAATGAGAATTTCACTCGTGGATGTTGCTTCAGTGTAATATTGATCTGGGTATTAATACAGCCAGAGGACAAGGAAAAAAAAAAGCAAACAATTTACTTTGTGATGGCTTTAACATTGCATTCAATTTATTTTGCCTAATACAGATGTTTAACCTCGTAGACCATAGATACTTTTTTTTTTCCCTGTAACTTGAAGTTGGTGTTGTAAAGCGCAGTGACAGTCTTTATTACTTGTAGGTACTCTTGCGCATTGTGTGAATTCTTTTTATGTTGTTTGTTTGATAATCTCCACATACAACAATCAGTCGTAACCTTAAAATCACCTGCCTAGTATTGTCTATCTTATGCTGCCAGAACAGCTGTGACCAGTTGAGACATGAACTCCACAAGACCTCTGAAGATGTCCTGTGGTATCGTGCACCAAGATGTTAACAGTAAATCCTTTAAAGAGCACCTATCATCAGCACACAAAAACCAAAAATTTATAGCGGATGAAATTATAAAACTTTTCTCAATACATGTCCGTTGCAAACAAGAGGATTCCCCACAGTATTACTGGGAAACGGGTTTTACTTTCACTTTCTCAGGCAGAGATCACAATCTGGTAAAATTCTTTCTGTGGGAGATACCAACAGCTCAGGGGGAGCTGAGAACATAGCTGCTTGTACATGGTTAATTTGAGTGTCTCAATGTACATACACTGCAGTAGGCACAGCACACCAAGGACATATGACTGACAGGTTTTTCTATTTGCTTCCATCATCCTCCTCCATAGCACACGGGCATCTGTATTACACTGCTGCTAGCGTAAAAACATCCAGCATGAATCGTGTACAGATGTTAGACTTAAAGGCTCCCCCTGCACAGTGGACCCTCCCTGCTCAGAAGCAGGAGGTTTTACAGAGCTGTTGATATAGACTTGGCCCAACTTCAGTCCCATCTTAACCCCTTACCACACCTTGACGTACGGATACGTCCTAATGCTGGTAAGTAGTTTTGTCGATCCCGCTACATAGCCGCCGGGTGTTAGCTGCAAATTGCAGCTAACATTTGCCGATTATAGCGTGGGATAGTGCCGACGCCATCCCGCACGGTTTAACCCCTTAGACGCCGGGCCAAAGACGGCGCACTGTTCCTCACTTTGATCGGGATGCCCATGGCCTCCAGATCGGTTAACTTGGCAGATGGAAGCCTTGTGGGAGGCTTCCATTGCCATCATGTTTTTTGTTTTACTACTTCATTCCTCAGGCAGGAAGTACTAAAACCTACGTCATTGTATATAATGCATTGTAATACAATGCATTAGGCTGTATAAGCAATTGTGCCCCCTATCGATGAAGTACCCTAGGGGGACTCAAAGATAGTTAAAAAAATAAAATAAAAAATTATATTTAAAAAAAAAAAAATCAAATCACCCCCTTTTACCATACGCTGAACACCGTAGAGGGGAAAAAAATCCAAACGGCAAAATTGCAGGTTTTTTTTGGGTCATTTTGCTTCCCCTAAAAATTGGAATAAAGTTAATTAAAAAAAAGTCCTATGTATTCCAAAGTGGTAGCAATGAAAAAGTGCACTTCAGCCCACAAGAAATGCAGTTACTGGTCGCAGAAAATGGCATGGCCACGCAAATTTCAAAAATGTAACAAAAACCATAGATGTTTGGTATTGCTGGATTTTTATCAACCTGTAGAATACAGCTAACACTTCACTTTTACTGAGCGCTGTAAAAGCAAAACGCCCGCAAACATGGCGCAAATCCTTATTTTTTCACATTTTATCCCACTTTAGCATTTTTGGGCAGTTTCCCAGTATATTCTATGGTATGGATGACACCATTAGAAAGTACATCTTGTCTCGAAAAATAAAAGCCCACGTATGTCTATGTAGGCGAAAATAAAAAAAAGTTATGGCCCTGGGAAGACGAGGAGGGAAAAAAGTCATGTTGTTTTGATCGTGGTGGACTAAGGGGTTAAAGGCCCATCGCCTTACAAAAAAAAAAAATACAGGTGAAATGCTTTCATTTCCCTAATAAAGCATATTTGAGAGTGTATTTTAGTCTCCTGTTACGTCATAAGGTTCTTTGGAGGTTATAGATTCTCTTTAAAGTGATTTTATCATTACATGCTTTTGCGAAGGCTTGAGCTGTTTCTGTTTGTTACAGCTTCAAATTCAGGGGTGTGTGTCTCCTCCCAGTAGGCGTGTATCCCCTCTCTGAAGACTGGTGACATCATTCTGTGTCAGCAGTGGAAAGGAGATTCTCTGCAGACCTCCTGCAGTGGTCAGTTCTCATTTCTGCAGAGCGATCCGCTCCCTCCACAAGTTTCTTGTAACCGGAATACCTGTACTGCTGTAAACGGTTATACATACAGGCTGAACTGATGAAACAAATGTCAGAAATGCAATCTGCTCCCCCCTCTATCGAGCTGGAGGTAGTGAGAGGCAGACAGTATAAGGCTGTGTTATATGGGGAAGAGAGTGTATCTAGCAGCTACAGATTCAGTAATTGTCCAGATCCTTTACATAGAGCCATCACTGGGAGATGAGCATAGAGAGAAACTGAGACAGCCTTTATTGTATAGACACAGCCATCACAGTCAGCTCATTTCACTTTCATTTTCCACAACTTAGAGGGAAGTAAGCACAAAGTGCAGGCCGCCAATCACAACATAGGGGTCAATGTCCCAACAGGCTGATTGAAATATCAGTCAGCCACTCACAGAAAAGGGGGCGTGGCCCGACCACTTGATGCAGAAATAGCTACAGACGCACAGATTAGCTCATATCTGCTACACTAAGTGATTTAGGTAATGCAAACCAGTTGCAAAAGTGCTTATTTTTGCTGTCCCATCATTGCAGATATGATTTTTGTAGCGAGAAAACCCCTTTGTGTTCTTTATGTAGATGGGATATATCCCACAAATGCTCGATTGGATAGAGATCTGGGAAATTTGGAGGCCAAATCGGCACATTTGCCGTTTGTGCATAAGGTGCATTATCCTGTTGAAAGACAGCGCTGCCATTAAAGAATGCTATTGCTATCAAGGGGCTCTTGGACTGAAACTGGGTTTGGGTAGATCGTACACGTCAAAGTAACATCCACATGAATGTCAAGGTCTTGCTTTCTTTTCATAGTGTATCCTGGTGCCATTTCCTCTCCAGGTAAGCACTGCACATGCACCCAGCTGGTCCACATGATTTAGACACTTTTTCCCATTATTTCCTAGTCAAATCCTGATGTGAATTTTCCCATTGTAGGTGGTGGAAAGGGTTTAGCATATGCACTCTGTGTCTGTAAGTATGCAGCAAGCTAGAATACTCTTGTGTTCCATTTTTTTTTTTT
>JAODAL010069978.1:0-16119 GCA_025379985.1 Phyllomedusa bahiana
GGGGTTTTGGCCATAAATTAGATAGTGTGGTACACAATCTGGTTTAAAACCAAATTTAGGGGCACCTATACAAATTGACCAGGCGGTTTCCCCTTTTCTGGGTGCCCAAACAAAACACTGGCACCTCTCTCCCCAGCATTTTTTTGGGCAAAAAAAAAAGGGGGCTACTGGAAAAATATAAATAGAGGTTTTAGTTGGTAATGGGGCCCCATGAACAAGTCACAAGCCTTTTCACGACTCCTCATTCTTGTGAGCCCCTACACAACAACTTTACAGAAAAAACATCAAAAAGGACATTACTTACTCAAAAAAACCCCAAATTCTTTGGGGTTGTAAAAAGCTAAGGCTAACAAACTTAAACCCCAGTAGCAGAAATTTTGCCATTTATGTGACTGGGAAAAAATCACATGTGCAGAAATTTGCTAGAGAAAGATGAAAAACTCACCCCAATTTTTAACCCCTATTGTTTTATTGGTTACTTTGCATCGTGCAAATCCCCATGCATTATACTGTGGCTTTTCTGCATGCTGGTGTGAATGGTTAAAAGTTGGTGTGCAGTTTTTCATCCTTGCTTAGCAATAGCTCCCAATGTGATTTTTTTCCCATCACAAAATGGAAAAGTTGCAGTACGGGGTTCATGTTTGTTCCCTTGAGTTTCACAAGCCCAAAGAAGGGAGTGTTTTTTGAGTAATAATGTCCCATTTTTGTTGTTTCAACTTCATCCAAAAAAACTTGCACAGTATACATATATCATATACACCATAAGGAAAAAAAAGCGAAAGATAAAAACCATGTATGCATTTCAATTGTTGGGGCCATTTCAGATTTGTCAAGAGCAAGGACACACAGAGATTCAACAACCAAAAACAGGATATTTCATTGATATTTTACGCAGTGACACCACTAAACATTTCTGATTCAAATTTTAAAAGAAACTGTACTGTATTTTTTTTAACTAATAACATACAGTCCCAAGCTTAAAAAGCAGAAAAAAGGAAAAGAAATAACAATTTCTTTTGGCTAGGGCTTGTTCACACAGCTTTTTTTGGGTCTGAAAACGCCTCCAAAAATGCAGCGGGGATCGGGTCAACACATATCCAACACACAGCTGATTTTGGATCCGTGTTGGGTGCAGCAATTGCACCCCTATAGGGTTTTTTATAGGGTCCCGCTACAACTTTGGACCAAAAATTTTACATTCAATTTTTGGAATTTCCGAAAAACCATGTCGGCGATCACTCCCTGAACGGGTTTATACGTGTTTTCCACGCAAACATGGAAATACACTGCTCATTATTAGATGTTGTTTGGGTCTGTGGGGCGAACCCAAAAAGATTAAGAAAATATTTTACACGACCCAACACGCCGTTGAAAAACCCTTTGTGGTTAATGCTATCATCTCTGATGGGGTAGGTAGAACTGGGGTTCAATTTTAAAATTTCCCCGGGATCAGGGAAGAAGCGGATGGTATTTTTATTTCCTGGAGGGTGTTTATTATTCCCCTTTCCTGCTGGTCCATGGAAGAAAAGAATATTTAATATACTGTAATTTTGGTAGGTGTCGAGGATCTTACATTTTCCATTTTTGAATTTCCCACCCATTTAGCATTATTTTTACTTTTCTAAAAAAAAATTTTTTTACATTTTAAATATGTGGTAATTTTTTAATTCCCTGTCTAGGGTAAACAGATAATTTTGGGCTGCAGTTTTAACTAAAGCTGCACACAAACCAAAGGAAAAAAATTATGTCAGGACAAAAAAAGCTTTTTTTTAACATCTAAACTTAAAAATCATTCCCTTTAGGGAAATTTTTACATGGCTTATTTTGGGGGCGGGTTGGTCCCTATTCCGATCTAATGCGGAAATACGGCGCCCAAACCCCCCAGTCATTACGGTAATCCACAGTTCCAGAGAAATATGGGGTTCCGTCTCTTCTCCCCACTGGAAAAACGGCGAAAGGGAAAAGTGACATGCACAGATACCACGGGTACGCGCGTGGGTAATGTTACTATGGGCCGGGATTTTGCCGGTCCCCCCCCCCCCACACACGGAGCCGGCGTAATGCGGGAAAAATTTACCCGGCAATAAGCCATTTAACATACCTTATGCTCAATGATTGTTTCCTGAAAAAATGTACTGTTTTAACACTGACATGTCATATTCTCCATTAAAAAAAATGCACAATACCTTTTCCTACGGCGCTACTGAAAAATAAGCAAAAAGGAAGGCCACCTGGGTTTTTTTGGTTACATAGGGGCCTCAAGCTAATAGAAAATTTAAAACACCAGTTCAGAGGAGAATGACCCTTTGGGAGAAAAGGTCCCGAAGTTGGGGAAATAGAGCAGCATTGCCATTAGTTCTGAAAATCCCCTGTAAAAGAAATCAAGTCTTGGAAGTTATTTGCTCAATGCAACATAATCACAGAGAAAAAATTTTTCATATGCATGCCATAAAAAACAAAGCAAAAGGTTAAAAAATTTAACATCTGATAATAAATATTTAAACAATGACTGAATATTATTTTATTCCCCCCAAAATTTAGCAAATTGTTACTCCTAACTATGTCTGCCCATCAGTGACCACAAAGGGCTTTATGGATACATAAAGATATCAAGAAGGTACCATAAAAAAAAGGTAGCCCGAGGGTACCAAAAATTAGCGGCACAGCCCAGGATCAATAGGCAAATTAGTTCATATGGAATTTTTGCTCTTTTTCCCCGGGGTACACACTTTCCCCGCAGGACTTGAAACAAGTTAGACTGACAACAAGTTGTTTTGAGGGCTTTTGGGGCAAATAAAAAAACAAAGGCAAAAAGAGCAGAATATTTTAAGACAGCCCAAAAGGTTTGCTTCAAGTAGATTGGTTTGCACAAATATTAAAACAGAAATCACAGTCAAAAATTTTTCCAAAAAAGACATAGTTCAAAATTTGGCACTTTTTATACTTTTCTTTCTATGCCCCCATCACGGGGTGCAAATTAAATACATTGGGCCCCTCGTGTTTTCAATACCTCTTCAGGATACAATATTTTCATCATTCAATGGGCTTTCCCGGGACATTGCATGTTGTGGGGGTTTCAAGATACAAAGTTACAACACAGATAAAAAAATATATTTGTCCCCTTTTAAAAATTTAATTTTAAAAGCATTCAGTGATTGGAGGTCAAGTGGAAAACCCCCACAATAAAAGTGAGGGTTTTACATGTTCTTTTACTTTTCTGTTTAAAAATGTTGGGGAGGGACAAAAAGATTTCCCTTTTGGGGACCAAAGGGGAGGGTTTGGGCCCTTTTTTTTTTTTCCCAAAATTAAAGTATAAAGAACCCTGGGAAAAAAGAAGGGTTTTATCCTCAACGTAAAAAATTTTTTAAATACAGCAGCATTTTTTAAAGTTTTATGTAAGGGCTTTTTCTTTTAAATTTGGTTTTCCCCATTTAAAATTTTTTTTTCCATTTTGGGATTGTACTGGGGACAAAAATTTTTTTATTACTTAAACTTCCATTTTTAAGGTTTTCAAAATGTTCATCCGAAACTAATTAAAATTTTAATTTTTGGGAAAGGAAACACTGCAAGCCCTTTTTTAGTTTCAAAAAATAAACACACAACCCCCTTTTTATTATGGCGCAAAAATTTTCACTTCTTTTTGGGCAAGGGTTCAAAAAATGACAAGGAAGGTATAAGGGCTTGTCCACAAAAGTTTTTTGTGATCCGTTTTAAAAGGGTCCCCAAAAAAAAATAAACAATTTGGGCAGTGTGAAAATTTAAAATTGCTTTTTAATGGGAAAAAAGGGCCCCCCGCGTTCAAAAAACCCGGGGAAATGGAGTGGGCTTTTTTGGGGATCCCGAAAGTGGATCCAAAAAAACGAGCATAACATTTGGGGGGCGTTTTGGATTTCCCCTTTCCCATGCCAAAAAAGCATTGGATTTAAATTAAAAATAAAATTTTAAAAATTAGTTTTGGGGTTTTTTTTAGTTTCTAAAAAAATATTAAAAAAATAAATTTTTTATAAAAGTCTATAAATTTTATATATATAAATTTTTATATAATAAATTTGTATATAAATATACTTTTTTTATAGTACTTTTTATATCATATTAAAACTGTATATAATAATTTTAAATTTTTATTTTAATTGTATAAAATGTATTTTTATATAAAGTATAATTTTAAAAAAAATATGTAAACTAAATTTTATATTTAGTTTTTAAAAAAAAATTTTGTTTATAATGATTGTTTTTTTAAATTAAATTTTCATGGGGGGGGGGTTTTAAAACTAAGGTTGATTTAAAAAAAAAAATGGGGGGGGGGGGCAGGTTCTTAAAAAACATAGGGGTGGGATGTAAAAGTTGATTGACACTAGGTAAAAAAAAATAAAAAGGGGTTTTTTTTTTTTGGTCATTTTTTGGGTTTTAATTTTTATTAAATTAAAATTGGCAGTATCATTGGTTTTTTTTAAAAAAAGCATTGAAAAAAAAAGAATCCAAAAAACGGATCCTTAAAACGCATCAAAAAATGCAACCAAAAAAAAGGTTTACTGTTTTCGGTTTTTTTCTGGATCCGCTTTTTGGGTCAGTTTTCTTTCCCGCTTTTTTTGCAGGTTTTAAAAAAGGGTCCGTTTAAAAAGCATCCAAAATGGGTCCCAAAACGTCGTGTGAACAAGCCCCCAAAATGTTCCCCAAAAACAATTTCAAAAAAGTCTACGCAATTTGGCGAAAGTTTCAAAAATCGGCTGTTTTTTCACTATAGTGCATTGTTCCGATGAAACCTGTATAAAAAACCCCAAAACAAAGCTATTGAAAGCAGAAAAAAATGAAATTTTCCCTTAACCCACCCGCTGGGTTCAAGCACCAGAAGTTCAGGGTTTTAAACCCAAAGTTTTTTTGACGAACAATTTTTCCGGGTTCTTTGGTCTTTGCAAAAAAATCCCTTTCATCTGCCTATAAACTTTTTTGTTTGTCCATGTGAAAACCTCGCAAGGGAAACCTTTTAATCTTCTGCAAAAATTTTAAAAAAAATTTTTATGTCAATGTAAAAAACTGGCCCAAAATTTTGGGGAATCAAATATCAAAAATTTTTTATAAAGAAAAAGGGGCACCATTGGGGTTTGAATTTATGTGATTCATATATTTGTGATCCGAAGACAGTGGTTGAATCCCGCTTTCGAAGAAAAAGGTTTTATAAAAATCCTTTATTTATTTCATTTTAAAATTAAAAAATTTGGTTTTCCCGAAAAAAGTTTGTGCAATTTAAAACAGCAACCCCCTTTCCCTTTTAAAGCCGCTCTTAAATTCTGTTTAATGGTTTTTTCCCTTTATGTTTTTTTGCTGTTAATTTCCTTTCCTCCCCTAACAAAAATAACAGACTCCCCTTTCATTTCATATAAGGCTCTGAAAAAAATTTTTAAAAGGGGGGGTTGGGTTTTGTTGCAAATTTAAAAAAAGGTCTGAGGGCCTAGACAGTTTTTTTTAAAACAGGGCCCCCCCGTTTTATACACTAGGACAGTCCCTTTTGGAAGGAAAAAAAAAAGTCAATAAAAAAAACAATTGCCCAATAGATGAAAAAATTTTGGGCTGTTAGTTTTTTTGGGGGGGGGGGAACTAAATAAAAAATTTAAAAGCTTGAGAATACCTCAGAAAAAAGGAAAAAAAAAAATTCAACCCCGGGCCCGGGCGGGCCTGAATAAGGTAACAAAAAAATTCGGACACAAATGCCCAAAACCCCCTTTCATACTTGTAAAGTTTTTCATCAACCCGTAAAAGGGCTAGCCTAGCTAGACCTGAAAAAAAAATAAGCTTTTTAAAAATGTTTTTCAACCCTAATTTTTTGAAGCTTTACCTTTTTAATTTCTATCGTAAATGAAGTGAAAAACATTTCGACAAAGCTTAAAAAATTTTTATTTTTTTGCTGGATTAGTTTTTTGTCGTTTTTATTGCACTACTCTGGATAATTTATTAACAAAATTTAAATTTTGGGGGCAGGAGAAGGTCTAATTCCACCATTATTATTTAAATTATTATTTTTTTTTATGCCCTTTACATGCAGATTCTCTATTGTACGGGCTGTAAAGTTACAGCATTATACTGTATAATTTTAAATTTAATAACTAAAAATATGTTTAGTCCTTTTTTTGGGCAAAAACCGTCTCAGAAAAAAATTCACCTTATTGCATACCCCCCAAAATTACTTACTGTTTACTTTTTCTCTTTGTTTTTTTTTTTTTTTTAAATTTCATTGGTACAAGATTAAAAGAACCTTAAAGGGAATTCATCAAAAAAAAATTTTTATTTTTTAATCACATTTTATGTTAAACATTTTTTTTAGGAAATTTTTTTTTTTTTTTTTAAATTTTTCCCTATCACTTTCAAAATTTTTTTTTAAAAAATTCTTAAACCCGCAGTTTTTTACTTGGGCCCCTAGGCCCAATAATGCCTACACTTCCTGTTCTGTTTTGAGAGCTTTTCAGAGTCTGCTATTACATAAAACAGGGGGCAAGGAAAGGAACCCCCTTGTGTACAGATAAAAAAAAATCCACCAGTCCAAGAGGAGATGTCACAGCTCCCCTCCCCCTCCCTTCACAGTTGGGAAAACCCCCCTATACAAGCTAAGGGAAAAGAATCCGTCTTTGAATACCTATGTGCATGAAAGTGTGTAAAGTATCTCTCTGAAAGTGTTTTAAAAAAGTGCAACAAGAATGTCCCTTCCCCCCCAATCATTTAAAAAGACGGCCGCATTGGGGAAATCTTCAAACGGAAAAAAAAAAACGACCGAAAAGGGGAAAAAAAAATGGATCAGGGGCTTTAATTTTTTAAAAAGTAAAAAAAAAAAAAAAAAGGCAACCGATTCCCTTTAAATTTTGGGGGGAATTGTTGTAAAAGGTCCCTAAAATTTGAAAAAGACTTGCAAAAAAAAACTTTTAGCACTGCATTCCCTGGAAAAAAACCTATTAGATTATTTTTTAAAAAGGGAGTTCCACCAAGCCCAAACCAGCATCAGAGGCCCAAATGTAACATTTTAGTCAACGCCTGCGCTGACAGAACGCAAACACTTTCGGTGCCCCCGTTTTTGGAAATTTTTGCCATTTAACTTTTAAGAGGTTTGGGGATCGTATGTTGTTTCCCACACCCCTTTCAGCTTTTAGGGTTCCCACTTTTTTGGTAAAACCTTTTTTTGGGTTAAAAAGTATGATTGGCATATAAACTCTGTCCCCTCCTAGATTAGGCCCATTACAAGTTTACCAAAAAATTTCTGGAGGTTTTTTAAACTGTGGTGCACAAGGCTACAAAAGCCAAAGGGTTTAAAGCTTGCATAAGTAAAGTAATCCAGCCCCAAGCATGTCAAGAAAAAGAAAACAAGGGCAGGGATTTTTTAATCATTATTTTCCCCACCCCTGCTAGAAACCCCAAAGGAAAAGGGGGTTGGGCCCGTAACGCCTTTTTTTAAAAAAAGCAAAAAAAAACGGAAAAAAAATGTGTTTGATTTAAAAAGTTTTCCCCTGGCCCACAGTTTAAAAACCAAACAATGAAACGGAAAAACGGTTCCCCCAAGAAAACAGCACCAATCCATGACTATATATGTTTTTCCACATGGTTAAAAAAAGGGCCCCAAAATTTTTTGGTTTTTAACAGTTTGGGGCAAAATCACACACATTTAGTTTGGTCCCTAAATAATTTTGGATCCATGGATAATAAGCGGGGAAAGGGGTTTTCAAGCTACAAACCAGCCCGCCAAGGATGAAAAACTTTCTTACATTGAGTTTTAAGGAAGCCGTAAACAAAGTGCCCTTTTAACCTTAACATTCCCGAAGTCAACCCCGGATGAAAAGTTTAAAAGGGGGTTTTAAACCCTCAAAAAAAAATACCCACAAAACATTCCATATCTTTTTTTAAATGTTATTAGTCAGACAAAAATAAACCCTCCCATCACCTTTCGCCTTGCCCCCTTTGTCCCAAATAAAAACTCTTCATTTTATCAACATTTTTTGGTGAGTGAGTGGGATTTTCTTGTGGCCCCGTGGGCTATTTCTTAAAAAACCATGACTACAACTTAACCACCACCTTACTTTTTAAACCAGCTCCCTTTTTGGGGGAGTTTAAACGTATAGAAGCTTCCCGCAAATACGAAATGGAAAATGCCCGACCCAAAAAGGGAAAAAAACATTTTAAATGGCCAAAAACTACAAACAACAAGGGGGTTTTAAGTTTCTAAACTGGGTATGTAAAGGGAGGAGTGTTGGTTTAAAAACTGGTCCTTTTTGAACAGAAAGGTATAAGCCACACGAAAAATAAAAGCTGTGAACAAAGGGGCCGCAAAACCTTTTGAAACCCCAAAACTCAATTGAAAAAAAAAATGAAAGAGGAAACGGGCCTAAAACATAAAAATTTTATTGAAAAAAATTTTAAATGGAAAAAAAAATAGCAAGGAGAACTCTCAACCAAAGAAGCAAAATTTAACATTAGGGAATAAACGGGGCCCAGTGGCTTTAAAAACTATATGCCCAATGGTCACAAACCCTAGCCAAATATAACAGGGTAACCCCCTTTATAAGTGCATTTCTGCCAGAACTTTTACCCTATTAGCATAAACCCTAACAATCCCTAGGTCCCGTCCCAAATGTTTCGATAAGCCCCGAAATAGAATAACTACACATCGGGGAAAAATTGGGGGAAGGTAAACCAAAAGGGTTTTAAAAAATCAGAGATGCAAAAAATAAAAAATATATTAGGCACAAAAAGACTCCCCAGAAAAATTAATTTAAAAACTGAGGACCTTTAGTTGTCAAATTAAAAGATGCAAGGGAAAAAACCCAAAAATAGAATTTCAATATACAAGTACCTTGTAACAATCATGTCCGGCGCCCCTAATCAAGGGGTTTCACCAATCAGCAAAAACTTTCAATTTTTAAAGTATTTCCCCTGCGAATTTGTCTCCAACCCTGTAGGGGTGTGTAATAAGGAGATTTTCCTTGCTGTTTTTTTTCATTTTAGCTTTTCAATAAAAAATTAGTTTTAGGGCCGTTTCCTTTTCTTATTTTTTTTTCCCTTTTTTATAAAGGCGTATTTTTAAAGTTATAGTTTTTAATATCTATGCAATGGAATATACTTTTAAATTTTGGTACAAACCCCCTTTAAACCCTTAAAACACACAAAAACAATTAAAATGCAAATGACAGCCACTGAACGCGGGAAAAAAACTAGCGCCATGTCCCCCCTTTTACCACTTCCTGTCCTCTTTAAACACCCTTCGTACTATTTAAACAATTTTTGCCCCCTAGTGTTCAAGTAATTTAAACGTTTTTAAAAAAAAATTTTAAAAGTTTTAAAACTTCCCCTTTTTTCCCTTTAAGACACAAGTAGCTGGGTTTCACCCGACGTTTTTATCTTTTTAAAAAATAACATAACTAAAACCCGTACGCTAGACCCCCAGAAAAAAAAAACTTTAACTTCAAAAAATTTCGGGTTTTTTTGGTCCTTACCCCTCAATACATTAGCCCACAAAAAAATGAAAAACCCCCACAGTTCCATATGTGAAATTTTAAAAAAAAATGTAAAAACCATAGAAAATGTGTCCCATTAAAAAAAAATTTTTTGGGAAAATTTTTTCCCGTTTATTCTTTTGTACTTCAATAAAACCCCATTAAAACCCCTTTTCCCCGAAAAATGGGGCGTATGGAAACCCCCCCTAGGGGGGAAAGTGATTTCCCCCGCAAAGGGGACGTTTTCCAAACCCCCTGGCGACCCCCGGGCTTGCGGGCGACCCCCAAACGTTTCCATCTGGGACCACCCGGTAAATTACCGCGGGCCCTTATCCCGTATCACCCCCGGCCCGGAGTGAGCCCCGGCCGCGGGTGATTCCCGGGCACCTTTTCGGCTTGCGTTTTAATAAAGCCGCGGCGGAGGGTGGCTCCCCGCCTGCCCCCGGCGGCTGCCGCACTGTAGTGCGGCAAGTCCCCTTTTGATGACCCTTGGGAAGTAAACCCGGCATTTCCCCGGGGTCATAAAGTGACGCCCACCATGCCCGCAATGCATTGTGGGAAATGGGGACAGGCGTTTAAAGGAAACCAGGTACACGGGAACGGGAAACTGGGGAAACGGTTTCTGCTTTTCAAACAAGAAAACTGAGGGTTTGTGTTAAAAGAAAAGAAAAAAAAAAAGTAAAAAAGGGTTAAAAAAAAATTTAAAAAGGAAAAAAAAAAAGTAAAACAAAAAACACAAAAAAAAAAAATTAAAAACACGTAAAAACCCCCCCTTTTCCCCCTTTTACAAAGCCAATCGCCCCAAAAAAGACCCAAAAATAAATAAAAAACCCATTTTTGGTATGAAACCCGGGGCTTAACGCCCCACCCCGATAAACCCTGCCCATTTTAAAATTAAACCCCCGAACGGTGAACGCCATAAAAAACAAAAAAAAAAAAAACAGTAAACCGGAATTTGGGCAAATTTTTGAACATCCTGCAGCACATAAAATTGAATTTAAAAAGCGTTTAAAAAAAATTCATATAGACCCCAAAGGGTTTTTACCAAATTAAAAACTTCAGTTCACCCGCAAAAAAAAAAGTCCATACAGGGCCCCTTATATGGAAAAATAAAAAGTTATGGTTTCCAGAAGACAGCGATGCAAAAATTTATTTTTAACACAATAAAAAACATTTTTTTTTTTAAATTGTTTAAAAAATTTTAAAAAAAACTATATAAATAGAAATCCCCCAATAATCTTATGGCCCCGAGAGTAAAGCTAACGGTCTGGATACTCCCAAAGACGCTGAAAAAAATTTAAAAAAAAAAAACACTACTAGGTTTTGCAGTTTTTTTTTTTAAACCTCCCCTTCCAAAAAACGGTTTAAAACTGAAAAAAAATTTCTTGCCCCCAAAAAATTAAACCCAATTTAAAAACGAAAACCTTTTCCCCGCAAAAAACAAGCCCCAACACAGCCCCGTACAAAAAGAAAAATAAAAAAGTTATTGGCTCTCAAAATATGGCGATGAAAAAAAAGGTTTTCCTTTTTGAAAAAAGTGTTTAAATTGTGAAAAAAGCAAAAAAACAAAAAAAAAATATAAAAATTTTGGGGTTATCGCTGAATGTATGCCTTGGGGTTTTCCCTAGTATGTCCAGTTTTACGCACGGGGGGACGTTTTAAAAAAATAAAAAAAAAAAAAACATTTCCAGGAATGTTTGTATTTTTTTAAAAAATGCCCCAAAAAAACCCTTTTTAAAAAAGTGTTAAAAAGCGGCAATGCCCCCAAAATTTGGTACTTTTTAAAAACATCAACTCATCCCAAAAAAAAAACCCCAAGCCCAGAATATTCCGTTTACAGAAAACTGAAAGTTAAGGCAAACAGAAACAAAAATAAAAACGCAATTTTTTTTTAGACCTATTTCTATTGTGAAAAAATTAATAAAACTTTAAAAAAAAACTATATAAAATCTATACCATTGCAATTTGTTTCCGACCCCCATAGTAAAGAAATTCCTGTCTTTTAAAACACTGAGGGCGAACGCTGTAAAATTGAAGCTCAAAAAACAATGGGGGGGAAATTGCGGGTTTACCCCTCTTTTTCATCCCCCAATGCAAAAAAAAAGCAAACTTTTTTTAAACCCCTTTTCCCCCAAATGTAAAAAATACCCCCCCTGGGAGGGTTATCTTTGAGGCGTGTTTAAAAATCCAAAATGGGTTTTTAATTTAAAGGAATTTTAAACCTTTTTCCTGGTATTTTGGGGGGCTTTGTTTTTGGGAAAAGGCCCCCCCAAAATCTCCCAATTAAAAAAACCCAAAATAGCGCCCCCCCTTTAAAACCCCCGCCATGCGCCCAAAACGGGGCAGTTTTACCCACAATGGTAAGGTTGGGGTATTCCCGAATTGGAAGAAATTGGGGAAAAGGGTTTTTTGGGTGTTTTTTTTAAACCAAAGGATTTTTTTTAAAAAATTAAACTTTTTCAGCTAAAATTGCAGATTTTTGGGAAAAAAAAAAATTTTTTTTAAAATTTTCACAGCCAAAGCCTAAAAATTTTTTAAACACCCCTTTGTGGGGTCGATAGCTCCCCTACACCCCTGGATATTTTCCTTAAGGGGTTTTAGTTTCAAATGGGGTATTTTTAGGGGCGTTTATTTAAGTTTTGGAACCTTAGGGTGTCCGCAAACCAAAATTGGCCCCAAAATTAAAATGGAATAAAAAATAAAGACTCCAAAACCTTGGTGCTACCCCCTTTTCGGGGTTTTGTGGTTGACCAAATAATGCCCCAGGGCCCCCCAAAGGGATATCTTTGAAAAGGGCAAAAAATTGGGGAACCCTTTTTTAATTTGTATTTCCCTAAAACACATTTCCCGGGAAAATTCTTGTGAACAATGAAAAAAAATTTTAAAAACCTGAAAAAAAAAATTTAAATTTTGAAATTTTCATTTCCACTTTGTTTTAAATTTCCCTGTGAAAAACCTAAGGGGGTTAATAAACTTCCAAAATTTGGGGTTTTAAATTATTTTAAAGGGGGGAAGTTTCTTAGATGGGGGGCTTTTAGGGGGGGTATCTAACAAAACCCAAGGCCCAATCAAAATCACTTTTAAAAAATGGACTGGTTCTCAAAAAATGAATATTGAAAAAAATTTTGTTTAAAAATTTTTTGAAAATTAAAATTTAAAAATTTTAAAAGCTCCCAAATGTAAAAAAAAAAAAAAAAAGAAAATTTAAAAAAAAGATCCAAAACTACAGCGGGGACATAGGGAAATTGCCAGTTATAAATATTTTGAGTGGAAAAAACTATCTGCTTACTTTAGAAATTTTTGAAGTTTAAAAAATTGGGGAAATTTTTCAAATTTTTCCAAAAGATTTTTTTATTTTTTTCACAATAAACAACATTTTTTTGGGCCAAAAATTTCTTTTCTATCTTAAAGCACAAAGTTCCGAGAAAAACAAAACTCTGAATCACATTGGGAAAATTTTAAAATTTTTTAAAAAATTATTTCTACTTTTAAGTGACAAATGACAGATTTAAAAAAAAGGGGTCTGTCAGAGAGGCCCAAAAAATGGGGCCCTTCCCCCCGGGCAAGGGGGTTAAAAAAATATAACATGTCCTCAAAATTAAAGCCCCCATATATTGTGTATTGAAAATAATAAAAACAAAGTTAAGGCTCTGGAAAGGGGAGGAGGAAAAAAAACCCCAGAAGCCCTTTATTAAAGGAAAAAGGTGTCAGGAAGGATTAAGGGCTTTATAAACTGCAAAGGGCCCTACTGAATTTTTGCCCCACCCCAATTTTTTTTAAAAAACAGCCCAAAAAGATTTTGGTTTTTTCTACAATAATGGAAAAATTTAAAGCAAAAACAAGGGGCCCGACGAGATTTAATATGAAAAGAATAATCCCAAAATTACCTGAAAAAACCCCAAAAAACAAATTTTCCCCTAGAAGTCAAATGTCCTGTTTCTTTTAAATTTACCCTAAAAAATTATTAACTTCCCAAAGTTTTCGCAAAATTTAATTTTAAAAATTTCGTTTAAGGGGAAAAAAGATAAGTAAAATTAAAGGTAATAACAAAATAATTAAAAAAAGCAAAAGTACACTTTCCTGTTGTTTTTCCCCGAAACAGAAGTCCAATAAATAAACAATCCTTTCATAAAACCCTTTGGGTTTGTGGCTAAGTGTGGGACTTTTTAATACGGCTTCCCGGGCCCACAAAGTTGTCTTTTCTTTCCCTTTTTAAGTAAAAGCAGCCAAAATTTTCCCCCCAAAAAAATTTTGGTTCGGTTAAAGGATACAAAATCTATTGGGACTTTTTTAAATTGGGAAATACTTCTACTTACCTTAAGAAAGGAAATGTGGCCCTTAATTTTTCCCATGTATGGAAAAATTTTTAAATCTCTTTTACCAAATTTTTCCAAACCTTTCATGAGGGTTCATAGTTTTTCCCCAAGGGTTTTCAGCACATTTTTATCCGCTACAAAATGAATGACCAAAATAAGGATATTTCTGTAAAAAATTGCTGTTATGCTAAGGGGTGGTAAAATTTTTTCTATTGTACAAAACATGTAAAACCCTCTTTTCCTTTCCCCTTTTTTCCAGGAAATAAAATTACTTGGTTCCCTTTCTTTAAAAAAAACCGGCCCCGAAAAAGGGTTTATGGTCGCTTGGGCTGTTCCCCCTGGGGAACCCGCTGTCCCATTTAATCTCGCGCAAACCCGCCCAACTGGGCATCTGTTACACTGTAACTGGCAGATTCTCGGGCACAGTCCTCAATGTTGTGGGCCTCATCTAGGATTACTACCTGGTCTTCAGCAAAATTTCCATCTAGAAACGATTGTATGATACAGAAATATTTAAAGTCTTATCATTGCAAGAAACACATACATATGGATCAGAAACGACTGTTCAGAAGTGTAACTGCAGCTTGTTGTAACAATAAAAGGTATTACATTTATACATCTTTTACACTCATTTATAACAATCACACAAACAATCCCTTATCTTAAAGTGTGACTACTATGACTTGCAGTTCCCCGGCACGACACTTTCAAGATAAGGTACTGTAAGAATAGACACACACTCCATGGTTTTTGACTGTAGGGTATGTAATGTGTGTGTGGTGTGTATATATGTGTGTGTGTGTATATATATATATTATATATATATATTAATATATATATATATATATATATATATATATACAACACACACACAGTACATACCCTACACACCATGGGGTGTATATGTGTATATATACACACACTGATACTTGGAATTCACAGCACCTGCCAGGAAATAAATGTCCCAGCATGCAGTGTCTGCACCCATCGTGTTAAAAAATAAGCCTCCCCCAAAAATAAGCCCTAGCCTTTTTTTTTGGAAATGAAAAATAATATATGACCCCGTCTTATTTTTTAATAAATAATATTCCATCCCCACCTTGGCCCATTTAAATATGATTTTATTAAGGTGGCCCTTTAACAATCACGTTAAACTTCGTTTTTCTGTGAGCCTTATTCTTTTGCAATGTTGGCTGGTGATGAAGAAGTATGAAATGCTAGAAACATATAGTGGAACTAGTTATATACATCTAAGAAATAGCATACAGAGAGAATAGGAACATAGCTAGAAAAGGGAAACCCATAAAAGATGACAACACTTTTCCCACGCTACGTCATTTATCTACCCCTATTGAGATGGGAAAAGAATCAATTACTTTGAGCCATTTTGCTTGGACTCGATTCACACCATTGATAAGGATGGAGAAAGTAGCAAACATCCCCTCACTATTATGAGCTCCATATAGTAGCCACAGTGGGAAGGGTCTATAATAGATATCCGAAATCGACTGAGTTGTATATTTCTTGTTTTAATAAGTACATTATAAGTGCTTCAAGTTCTTGTAAATATAATTCTTCTCCTTGATAACTAACTTGCACATTTAAATATTGCATGTATTTTGAAATCAATCAATTAAGTCATTATATTGCTTATCTTTTTTTATTCTTCATTCATTGCTTCTGAGATATTTTCATTGATAGATTTGTAATCTCCTCTCCTGTTTCATTGTTAGTATAAAAAAAAACAAAAAAAACATTAGTTTTTTTGGGGGGCATACCTAACTATTGGACACACCAGGTAATGGGCGAGGTTAAAAATCAAATTATAACTTCCGGGTGGAGCGTTTAAATGTCACTAAAATCTAGTGGATTAGGATAGTTCTTCACCAGTTTTATGCTGTGCTTTGCAGCCAAAAACCTGTTGTAGCCCTGTTCTATAGATGTGTGAACACAGTCATATGCCCACACTTGGTGTATACTGCAGCAGACACAACACTTTTGAATGTGCCAAGTTTGCTGGAGGGGGGGGGCATGTTGCGCCAGAATTGTATGATTGCGCCAAGGTTTGGCACAAAATGTACTAATGTGCCAAAGTTTGGTGCATAACTGTTGTGCAAATCTAAACCAATTTCATAGTGGTATGTCTGAGACAAATTTTACCATAGACCGGGACACATGTATAAAGTGCTGTGAGAAACTGTCATTCACACTGGCGCCTTCTACACGCCTCTAAAGTGTTTTAAAACAGGCCAGGTTTCATACATGTCGCCCTTAGGGTATGTTCACACGCCGTAATTGCGGGACGGACAGACGCACGCAAATGCGGGGTTTTT
>JAODAL010069979.1:0-16119 GCA_025379985.1 Phyllomedusa bahiana
TGTAAAATTTTGGGCATTTTTTCACGGGAAAAGACAATTGTAGAGTTTGAACGGGTTAAAAAGCGGGCAATGAGGGGAAAAAATAACGGGGGGCCTGCAATAACCCATAAAGTTTAAAAAATTTGGGTTTAAAATTTATTTTAAGAAAAACGATTTTTGGGGGACATAATAAATAGTTTCCCTCCCAAAGATCTTTTCCAAAGACCCCTTTTTAAAAAAAACCCAGGACTTTTAATCCAGACAAAGGGGGGAATCCATTTTTAAACGCTTGAGGAAAGAAGGTTTCACATAAACTTTAGAAAGGGATTTTTTTACGTAAGACAGGGGAAATTTGGTGGAAGTCCTCCCAGGGGAACTTGTCATGGCAATTTTCAGAAACCAAAAAATTAAAAAAGGGGTCGGGCATGTTTTTTCTAGGGGTTTAATAGAAATAACAAGTTATAGAACCGGGTTTCTGAATAAGGGTAATTGTGTTACAAGATGTTTGGATAAAGGGGGAAATGTCCACTAAAAATGTAGCAACATGCCCCCCCCCCCTTGGGAAATAGCACCTACAAGCAAATGCTCCCTCTTTCTCTAAAAGAATTTTGTTTTAAACCTACGAAAAGTTTATATTTTTAAAAAATTTCCTTAAAAATTTTTTGATATTGAAAGGAACACATTTTTATAAGGGAAAACTTAATTGCTGGAAAAATTTTAGAAAAAGGGAAAAGCCTGATGCAAAAAAAGAAATCTTAAATTTAATTTATATGAAAATATTTGTCTTAGTGCGGGGAAGACATAGAGCAGGGTGATTTTTTTTTAAAAAAGGTTAATTTAGGAAAAGGGGGCCCTCTGTTTTACTACGAGAAAACCTGGGTTCTAAATCTACCTACCTAACTGGTGCCTAAATATCCCCTTTACCTCCCTTTAACGGGGCCCTATCACATACCTGAGGCCCTCCTAACTTCCTTCCGGGGCCCTTTCCCCATCTTACCTACCAAGGGACTACCTCCCCTACCTAAGACCTAAACCTCCCTGGGCAAACTACCTAGGGCCTCCCAACCTACCAACCGGGGGCCATTGCCCATTTACCTGCCCACCTAGGGTTCTCCCCTACGTGTTTTCCCCGAAAAAAAAGAAATATTGCTGAAAATAAACATAAGCGGAAGTCATTCCCTGTGGGCCTCCCCATAAACGGGGCCCAATCCCTAAGGGCAGGCATAGGGGAAAGGTGGGGGGGGGGATGGGGGAAGTTTTTCCCCAAAGCCTGCCCCCCCCGGGAAAAAACACCCTGGAAAATTTTTTGTTTTAGCAGAGGGGTGAAGGACCTGTGCGGGGAGGAAATTTTACTGTAAAGCCCCACCACAGGTCCCGAAAACCCCGGAGGGGGAAACCAAAAGTGAACAAGTAAAGGGGGGAATGGGGGAGAACAGACAATGTTACTGACACCACACATTCAGGGGATGGCTGATGGGGCATGCTGGAATTTCTATTTTTCTACAAGCCCAGCATGACACATTTGCCATTCTTTGAGATAAGTCACTGCAGCTCCCATAAAATTTTCCTTTACAAAACATATACCCCTAGGGTTTTTGGTAAATTTAAACTTTAAGATACATATATACACCCACACACACTCTTTGCATAGCATGCTATAATTTATTCAAGGAAAAATAAGACATACCCTGAAAATAAGACATATTTCCCTCTTTTGGACAAAAGGGAAAATGAGAAACCCGTCTTATTTTTTGGGGAAACAGGGGGTCTTAAACTACCCCGAAGCCCCCACCCACCCCCCCCTGCCTATCAATATGAAAAACCGAGGGAAAGAAAACCCTAAAAGGAAACTAATTTTCCGAGGGGGTTTGGGCCTTTTTTCAATTTCCCCGCCCCCTAGGAACTGTTTCCTTTAAGTTATTTGAAACCCGCACCCCCTTTTTTTTCCCCCCCCCCATGGGAAAATTTGGGTTTTGAAAAAGGGGGGGTGACTGAGGGCTGGAAAGAGTGGATATTTGTGTGCAAAAGCTGCAGGGATGAGGAAATTTTTCACACAAATTCTGGAAATGGTTTTAGAAGAAAAGGAAAAGGGAAAGACTCCCTCACTTGTGAGGAAAATCGATGTATTAAACCCCTTAAAATGGTTTTGGGACGCCTGTGTACAATTGGGGAAACTACCCCCTGAATTGGGGCAAGGGGGGAAAACTGGGAACAAATGTCTTTGGGATAAATGGGCTTTAAATTCAAGGGGAATATTAGTTGGGTTTAACTTTGTCACTATGTTGGGGTTTTAATTTGGTCGTTTTCCGATGGTAAATTTTTTTTCCCGGGCCCTTAGTATGAAATTTTTTGGTAATATTGGTCTTGGGGTTTAAAATATTTGCTTGGGAGCAGTATGACGGGGGGGTATTATGGTTTTATTAAATTTTCTCTTTGGGTATAACTGGCATAAATTTTGATTAATACTGGTAAAATGTTTATGGCCAGGAGGGGCCCAATTTAAAAAAGTTTGGCTATAGGGCCCATTGGGTTCTCTAAAATTTCACACCTGAAATTTAAACCCCTCCTAACCCAAACCCAAAAGGTTGGGGGTTTCAATTTTCCTATACAACCTTCACAACCAAAAAGATCCTCACAAATTAAAAACCCAAACCCTGGGCCTAAAATATCTGGGGGGGAAAAAAAGTTTGGGTTTTGGGGGAACTGGGGCAAACAAATTTTTACCAATTTCCCCCTAAATTTAGTTTTTGACTGTTTCTGAGATGTTCTTCTAACGATAATTAGGCACTTCATGTTCATTTTGGGGATCTACAATGCCCTGTCCCCGGGCCCTTAAGCATCCCCATTTAAGACCCTTACACCCCTTATGTGTACTTTGGTCTGTCTAAAAGGCCCGACTGGGATCTCTGACAGAAAGGGGGGTAGGGGATTTTTATTTTTACTTACACAAAGGGCTCTCCTTTTTTCCAAAGGGGGACCCAAAGGGGGGAAAAATGTATGAAAACTCGCCGGGGGCGGGGCCACCCTTTCCCCCATTTTTTCCCCCGGGAAACTGCGCCTGATTTATGTCGGGGGCCCGGGGGCGCTCATACATCCTATGGGAAAGTCCGCCGCTTCTCGCCTGTGGTTAGGCCGGGAATTTCGGGAAATGGGCGGGAGTGCGGCGCTGCGCCTATGATTCGGCACCGGAGGGAGTGCGGGCATACATGCGGGGAAAAAATCCGCCCCCCTGGCCCCGTGGGGGGGCGCAGTGCAGGGGCCGAGGGGGCATTTCGGCGCTGCGCCTAAGATTCGCCGTCCGAGGGGTGCGCTCATACATGGGGGGAAAAGTTCCCTGCCCTCGCCATGTGTTGGGGCAAAAGTGGGGGGGAATGGATGCATGGGGGACTTAGGGCGCCGTGCGGGACTGCGCCGAAAAACAGTTCCGTGCCAACAGGCTGAACAGGAGAAATCATTCCACATTTGGGTGGGGAGTATAACAAAAATCGCCTTAAAAAGGGCGTTCAACATTCTCAAAAAAGAGTGAAACCTCAAAAAAAAAAAATACACAAAAAAAACCTTTCCAAAATCCTTTTCAAGATTGGGTTTTGGGAAAATTTGCGGGGAAAAATACGTAATTCAATTTAAAAGTTTTCTGATTGGTCGGCAAAAACCGGCCAATCAGAATAGGAGCGAAAGTGAACCATTAAAACCTAGGGGGAATTTAGACCAATCAAACCCACGGCGGGATAGTTCAAAATACAGTAAAAATGCTGAAAAACTGTTTTGGCTGAGCTGAGGGGTCGGTAGCTCAGCCAATCAAAATAGGGCGACGAGACCCATTCTAGTCTAGGGAGAAGTTTAGCCCAAATCGAATCCACGGGGGACAGTTCAAAATACTTAAAAATGCTGAAAAGAGCTGATTGGCTGAGCTAGGGGGGGTCGGCTAGCTCAGCCAATCAGAATAGGACGACAGAGCCCCCTTTAAAACCCTTTGGGGAGAATTATTGACCCAATCAGAATGGGACACAAAGACCCTTTTAAAGTCTATGGGAATTTTAGCCCAATCAAACCCAGGGCGGAAAATTTAAAAATACAGTAAAAATCTAAAAAGAGCTGATTGGGAGAAGCGGGGGCTTGGCTATACCAATCGAGCGCGAGTACTTCCCCCTTATAGTCTATGGGAGATGGGGGCACTGAAATCTCGGCACCAGCGCCGTGCGCATGAAGTTTTAATAAAAAAATTATTTTTTTTAAATGAAAACATTATCAGATAAAGCGCTAAAACCCTTTCATAAATTAAATCAATTAAACCCCGAACAACGCGTTGTCCCGAACCCCGCTACATAAGGAATTGCAATAGAGAGAATTGTGGGGAAATACATAATTCCAATTGTGAAAGCTATTCTCTTGGTGGCAGAAGCCAGCCATCAGAAAAGGAGCGACAAAGACCCATTAACCCTAGGAGAATTTTGGACCAATCAAAATAGGAGCGACAGGGGCACATTCAAACCCTATGAAGGGTATTAACCAATCGAATAGGAGCGACAAATTTCCCATTATACCTATAGAAGTTTGGACCAATAAAAATAAAAAGGGGGACATTTCAAAATACAGTAAAAAGAAGAAAAAAGCTGTTTGGCTGACTAGAGGGGCTTGGCTACCCCGGGCCCAATCAGAGCGGGATACTTTCCCCCCATTATAGTCTAGGGAAAGGGATGGGCGCTCTGAAATCCGGCGCTCACCCCCGGAGCATGAAGTATTAATAAAAAAATATTTTTATTAAATGTAAAACATTACAAAAAAGAGCCAAACCCCTTCTTTACAAATAAAAGCATTAAAAACCGAACAACGTGTTTGTCGCCGAGACCGGGCGCTAATGGGAAAAATTGAATTTGAGAGAATTGCCGGGAAATACATTTAATTAAAATTTGTTTAAAAGCTTTCTCATTGGGGCATAAACCAGCCAATCAGAATAGGACGACAATGTCCCATTAAAACCAGGGAGGAAAATTCCCAAATCGAATAGGAGCGACAAGTCCCATTATACCCTTTGGGAAAAAAATTTGACCAATCATATTAAAGGGCGGGAAAATTCAAAACAGAAAAATGCAAAAAACGAGCTGATTGGTTGAAGCGGGGGGGGTTTCGCCCAGCTTAGCCAAATCAGCGCCGAGCTCTTCTCAAGATTCTATGGGAAAAGAAATTCTGAGCGCGCCTATGATTGGCTAATTAAAAGGGCGCGTTATTTGGGGAACGAAAAAAAAATCAAAAAAAAAAACAAAAAAAAAGGTTTGGGGGGGGGGGGAAAAAAAAAATTAATTAAAAATGTTTTTTTTTTTTTTTTTGTTGCACCCATTATTGAAACCTTGGGTAATGAAAAAAAAAAGAAATAAACATGATTTTTTGATTTAATATTTTTTTTTTCGTTAACCCCCCCCTATTATTTTGTTTTATATACAACATCGGGACCACTTCTGTAGTGTTATAATTTATTTTGGCATGTACATTTTTTTTTCAGATTGCATTAGAAAAACCCCTAGGAGCGTCCCCTTGTTCCCTTGGGTCCAAAAAATGGGGCCTCTTTTAACTCAACCCAAACACAGAGCGCGCTCAAATTTCTTTTCCCCTAGAACTTATAGAAAGTAGCTCGCGCGCTGATTGGCTAAGCGGACGACCCCCGCCGCTTTAACCCCCAAACAGCTCGTTTTTCTGCATTTTTACTGTATTTTGAACTGTCCCGCCTTTGAATTTTGATTTTGGGCAATTTTTTTTCCTAGGATAAATGGGAATTTTGGGTCCTATTCGATTGGGCAATTTCCCCCCATAGGTTATAATGGGGCATTGTCGCCCTATTCTTATTGGCTGGTTTATGCCCACCAAAGGAAAGCTTAAACAATTTAATTACTGTATTTCCCGGGAATTCTCCTATTGCAATTCCCCATGTAGCCCGGTCTCGGGGACAAACGCGTTGTTTAGTTTTTAACTGCTTTTTTATGTAAAGAAAGGGGTTTTTCTCTTTTCTGATAATGTTTTAATTTAATAAAAATAATTTTTTTATTAAAACTTCATCCGCAGGGGCTAGTCCAGATTTCTTTCGCCCATTCCCATAGCTATAATGGGGGAAATAGCTCGCGCTTGATTTGGGGTAGCCCAAACCCCGCTAGGCCCCCCAACACTCTTTCTGTCTTTTTTACTGTTTTTTAATTATCCCCGTGGATTTATTTGGGTTTTAAATTCTCCATAGCTAGAATGGGGCTTTTGTCGTCCCATTTGATTGGGAAAAATTCTCCATAGGTTTTAATGGCTTGTGCCCTTTCTATTGGCCGTTTATGCCCCACCCAAAAGAATAGGGTTTAAATTGAATTACGTATTTCCCGGGAATTTACAAAATCATGATTTTGATATTCCCCGTTCTGAGTTTTTGGGAAAAAGATTTTTTTTTTAAAAATTTTTTTATTTTTTTTTTCAGTCCTTTGACACTGTTGTCCGCTTTTATAAAAGGGATTTTTTTTGGAATCATTGCTGCACGGGGCGGACGCCCAGATTTCTGTCGCGTCTTCTATGTTTCCTCGCATTTTTCCCACCTGCTTTACTTCGCCTTGCCAGAGCATTTAACCCAAAATAAAAGGTCTGCCTGCAGAGCTGCCCGGGGGCCCCCAATGCGTCGCGTTTGCCGACTTGCACATACAGCCTCAATTTTCGAGACGCGCGTCCCGCCCCGGAACGCCCACCCCGCCCACACCCCGCCCACTGCCCGCCCCTTTATGCGGGGCGCAGCGAAAGTGGCGAACGCGTGCCCAACACTGAATCCCCGCGTCCCCACGGGATTGGGGGCCGGGGGGGCATATACGCCAAAAAACGGGAAAAGCCACATACATGTCGCCAAAATGTAAAATTCACTCGGGGCACAGTGATAACACTAGAATTCCAGGACACAGAGGTTTATAATTAATTTATGTTATTTAAAATTTAAATTTTTGGGGGGTATGAGGGGAATATGTCTAAGGGGCACACATATAGAATTCATTTCAATTGTACATGTGTAATATTTTTCATTTGGAGTACAGTGTAAACATTTATATTAATTTCTTGGGGGGACAGTGATGTTATAATTACTTTTAAAAAGCAATATTCATATAATTTAAATTTTTGGGGTTACAGGTTTATACTGCAACTCAACTTAAGGTTCCTTCACTGGGTTTTTTTTTTTTTTTCAAAAAACAAAAAAACTTTATTAAAGTCAAAATGGATACAAAACATATTACCGTGCAAGAAAGTGATCATTTTTTCCACGGCATTTCAAAGAAGTAGCATAGTGGAACACCAGACAGTAAGGTGCACTGGTCCCCCATTTGAACAAGGTATGCACGCTTAAATACAGACAATCTGAGCAATGGAGGGGTTGAAGCCCCAAACAGAGAGGTTCCCTACCGCCGGATCTCCGAAATGGAGCTCGCTTCCCTTCACAAGAGGTGTTGGAAATTGAGCTATCATTACCGGGTATAGAACGGGTTTGGGGACCCGCTTTAAAAATAAGGAAAAAAAAAAAAAAATAACCCTAAAAAAAAACGGGGGTCGGTGGTCTCCCCGGGTGTGGGATGATAAAATGGTGCAGTCGGTCACCACCCCAACAAGCGAGGCAGACTTTGGAGAAGGAATGAAAAGGATCCCTCCAGGAAGATGGGTAGAGATCTTTTTTGGCAAAAAGTAACCATCCCCCCAGACCCAAAAGGTTTGCAAACTTATGGAGGGGTTTTTTCTGATTCCCCATATTTTGTAGTACGGGAAACCTCCCCGCAGCCAAGTAGGATAGGGGGCCCTCACTGTAGCTTCCAAGCTGGGGATACCAGTTTGCCCCAAAAGGGAGGAATAGGATGAGATGAGTTCGAGGTGGGGGTGGGAGAGTGGACCTGAAAGGGGACAGAGCGGCCGGGATCGTCCTGCACCCTAAAACCCTGTAATTGATTTAAAGAACCCAAAATTTGGCTCCAAAAGGACGGGATTCGGGGCAGCTCCCCCAGATAGGGTCATTGTGCCCACTTCGTTTGGCAGCGCCACAAATTTGGGAAACCCCAGGATAGAGAGAGCAAGAGCTGGACTCTTACCAGCGGAAAACAATTTTAAATTAATTCTTGGGTTTTTACTGAGACGACAAAACTTAAAGGGAAAGGAAAAAAATTTTCTCCAGCCCCCTCCCAACCGCCTCCCCTTTCCCCTCTCCTAACTCGCCTGAAGGGGAATTGGGTTTAAACCGTGGGTTGAGAGGGCCAAAAGATCCTGAGGGGGCCCTTCCCCGGGGGAACCTGCAAAACACCACTCCTAAAAGGGTGAAGGGGTCTATATAAGTTTAGTGTGGATTTGACCCTGGTGTGTAGACTACTCAGCTGGTAAAAATTAAATCTGGAAAAAAGTTATGAGGATCCCCCAAAGCTTTTGATAGGTTTCAGGGATTTTTCCAGCAAACCCCCGTCTTGAAAATGGGGATGATGGAGGGGCCCCCCAAAAATAAAAACCAAGCTTTTCTAGTGATTTTGGTACAACTGGGTTCCCTATTATTGGTGTACAGGGGGCCCCCAGGACGAACAAACCCATTTTAGGGGTATTTCCGCATCAAATTTGAGATCAGTCACTAAGGGGACCCGGTCGATAATTCTTTTGGGATGTATGGAGGGGTCCAGGGTAAGGCGATAGGGGCCCCGTAAGAACGACTCAATTTTGCACCCAGAGTTTCGAAGATACTTATGGAAGCATCAAGCACTGGGGTAGGGTTCTGCTGATATGGCTTGGAGGTCTAAAGGGCCAGCCCCCCCTCCGTTTTGGGCCTTTTTAGGGTCCTAACTAGTTGGGGCGTTTCGGGGCCCACACAAAATTAGAATAGTTTCAAAGGGCAATGAAAAAGGGGTTTTTGGTATTACTCTGGGATGGCCGGAATAGATGGGAAAAAGGCGAGGGGAGGACATTATTTTTTATAATGTTGATAGCCCATCCAACCAAAGTCCTTCTTGTCCATTAAGGAGGTCGCCACTCAGAAAAGGAGATGGAGCAAAAAAAACCCAAAATGTCTTCCCCAAACATGCAGGATGTGTACCCCAGGATTTAAAAAAGAGGTGGACCCGTGAAGGGGAAAAAGGACCTAAACTTATAGAGGGCCGCCTAAAATATAGGTTTAAAGGGCTACACTTTTGAATATTGATTTTATGCTGGTGAACGCCCCATATGTTGAAGAGCCCTTGAGGGCTCCCGGCAAGGTCAAAGGGGTCTGAAAGATAAGCAGGGGTCACCCAAATCCCGAGAAACTTCATTTGGGGGTTGGCAAGGGCGGGCCTGGGATAGGTCATGAATGCTCCATTGCAAAAATTTGAGCAGGGGAGACAAAGGAAAACCCGCCTGGACCATTGCTTTTCACAAAAAGGGGAAAAAGTTCACCATTAACCTTTTTTGGCCGGGGGAAAATGGTATAGGGGGGAATGCGTTTCATCATTGCTGGTCCCAGACCCATACTTTTCCATTACTGTGTAAAAACAACCATCCACCCGGTCGAACGCCTTTTCGGCTCCAGAGAAAGTAAGACACAGGGGAGTTTAGTAGAGGAATATCTGGATTAGGGTGAATGTTTTCGGGTATTACCCCTCGCCCCCAAAAAGGGGAAAAAACCCCACCCTGGTCCAAGTGTTTTGAGGAATCAAAAAGGGGCTGAGCCAACGCGATCATTTGGGCAAAGAGTTTGGCTCGGTTTTTATGAGAGAGTTTGGGGGCGATAACTTGGACACAAGCGGGATCCTTTGCCCCCCTTTTGAATCACGAAAATTAACTCGAGGAAAGCTGGTAAATTTAGACCCCGGGATATCTCATTAAAGGCTCCAAAAGAGGGGTCAGTACTCGCCATTACGTTTTGTAGAAATGACATAAGCCATCCGGCCCCCGGTTTTTTCCCCTGCGGGGAGCGCCAAGATTGCCTCTTAATCTTTTCCCGATAAAAATGGTTCCTCCAGGAGGCGAGGGGTGAGAATCAAAGGGGGCAGGGCGGTAGGGGATGGGTAGGGGTTGTAATCCCCCCTTAAAGTCCCGTAGCCCCCCCGCACCAAGGGGGGGGGAGTTTATAAGTCCAGAAAGTATTTAGGAATTCTTGCGGATATCCCTGGTGAGGGGGGGCCTGCGGGGGGGGGGGCCTGTGCCCAAGTGATGGAGGGTATAAAACAATAGGCTCGTTTGCCCCCCAAAGAGCAGGGGCCAGGCTTTCCGGGGTTTTTGCTCCAAAGTGTAAAAGGAGCTGGCGAAAAGCTGACGGTAGTATGTTTGTAAATTTCATAAACTGCAAATCTGGGCCCGGGGTTGTATCAAATCCCTGAGGTCTGACTCCACCCCGGGGACTTTTGGATCGTTTAAGGAGTTCTTTTTTTTGGTTGGGGTTTGCAATTTGTGCCCCCTTTTCTCCCTTTAAAGCTCGCCCCATGTTTTATGGGAGCACGCAGGACAGCTTTAAAGCTTCCATTTAATCGGGGGCTGAGTTTATCTTAGAATGCGGAGGCGAATGAGTAAAACGTGTTTTTTAAGCCGGGGGCAAAGGGGTTTCGGACAGCGGGGATTCATTTAGTTCCATAAAAAGGGGGCCTTGCTACATCGAGGGAGAATTAAATCGCAATGTACTGGGGCGTGGTTGAGTGTAAATTTTACCAATAAAGGGAGGGGAACCTGAGGACAGAAGGGGGCCCGGGGTTAAATAAAAACTATTCTACTATAGGATTTGTGTGGGTGGGAAAAAGAAAGTGTATTCTCTATCTTTGGGGATGAAGGAACCCCAAAAACCTACCATTGCATGTGTGAAGTAATTTACAGTTTCTACTGGGGGCCCCCTTGCTAAAGGCAGAGCGCCCGCCCAAGGTCCATTGGGGTTGAGAGCCAGGTTAAAGTCGCCAAAAAGGGAAGTTTGTCCCTGAGCAAAACCCTGTGAGGGCATCTGTGTTTAAGAAAAAGGAGGGAGCCCGACTGGGGGCATAAATGTTGGGGACGTGTAAGTACGACCTTGGGATACGCATTTGACGAAAAGGTAGCGGGCATCAGTATCCTTCATAAAATCCAAATCTGAACCCCAATGATTTTTGGAAAAAGATTTCGACCCCTTAGTTTTGGGAATCGAGTTACTGCTTGGTAACCCGGGAGGAAAAATTTTTTGGAAGCCCTAATATGGGCGTCCAAGGTGAGTCTTTGGAGGGAAAACGAGCGTGCCTCTGTTTTGGAGAAAGTAAAGGACTTGAGCACGTTTTTGGGTACATTAAATCCCCCACATTGAGGGATGTAACCTAATATGCCATAAGAGGGTAGTGGGGGAGGCCCTCGATGGGAAAGTACCCAAGTGTCCGTGTTGTTTTAAAAAAGGGGACCGATCGGGGGAATAAGAAGTGCAAAAAAAGGAAACCCTTCAAACAAAACCCATAGAACTCAGGCCAATACCATGCAAAGAGCAAAAAATAGTTTCGAAGGCCAGAAAAGTGTGCAAAACTGGCCACTCCCCCGGGGCTGGGGGCTAGCACAAAGTTCACGTGCAATGGGAAAAAAGAAAGCAACCTACACCAGAGACTCCAGGAATAAGGAGTAATTGGTGGCTGAGCAGAACAGGGCCCGGCACAATACCTCCCGGGGGCATCACAAGAGAAAGCCCCCCTCTCCCAACGTACTAACAGCAATACACATTCTAACCCAGTCACCCCACCGCATGGTGTGCATAGGGGAATAGCGATGGGGGGAAGTGGCCTTTCAATCTCAGTAGATTCCATCCCCAAAACCACAATCCTCCATGGTCAGATATAAACGATCCTAAAAGTAAAACTGGGATCAATCAGAGTTTTTATCATCGGTCATTAACATTTTCGATGTCGGTTGAAAAGGGACACCAGGCCTGCATCTCTAAGGGACTGATGGCTAGAACCAAGTCCCCTCCACCCCGACGGATCCATCAGTTACACAAGTCTGATCCCGCATCCCCTTGCATGGTGTCAAAGGCAGATGACATGGGGGGAGGCGGGGCCAACAAACCTAAACCCCGACCCCCATCCCCCTCGTTCCCCCATGGCTTGACCCAACAAGCATTAAGGATACTGGGGCAAACAAGTTGTAAAAATCGGGGAATATAACATAGAGAATAAATACCTGTAAGGAAAAAGGGGCAGGGGTTATGAGGGGCCCGACGTCCCTAAGACAAAAAACACGGAGAGAGAAAAAAAATCAGGCAAATAAGCCCCCTTTTTAAAACCTGACGATGGGCTTCCAGTCCATAAACTCAGCGGTGCGGGAAACTTTAGGTGGAGAGCTCAGGGCTGCCCGGACCGCGTCGGGGTCTTTTGGGGTTTCGGGAGGTCCCCTTGCAGAGACCGTATCCTGATCCCCGGGGGATTCCGAGGTACAGAGAGGTCCCCCTTCCATTGTGGCTTCCCAGTTGGGGAGGGTCATCTCAGGGGGGCCAAGGGCTGCAAAAAAGGCGGGAGGTCTGTAGTGCGCGAGTACCAGAAGTTTGTTCTGGTTGGACCGAATTGAAAAGGGGAAGCCCCCCGGTAGGGGATACCCCGCTCCGCAAAATTGCACACGGCTTGACGAGGGTCGTAGGCGGGGGGTTCCCTAGAGAGGGGGGAAATAAAAGAGCCGCATACCATTAAAGACGATTCTCTCATAAGGCGGGGTTTTCGCATTTATTCCTCTTTTCAGGGTATACCTGTTATTCTGCAGATTTGTCCCTCGGGGCGAGCAGGGTCTTGGCTGGGGGGAGGGCCCCCTGGGGGTCGGTCAAATTCTACTCCATCTCCCCTGGCCCCCCAGGATATAATTTTAAGATTTTTTTAAGTTGGAATAAGTTGCCGGTTTTAACAGATTTTGATAGACCTCTGTCCTAAATTATTCCGGGCTGCGCGGTTTTCTAAGTCGTCCCTGTGGCTACCGCTGCGTAACTCGGTTTTTTTGTTCCACAGGACGTTTGCAAAAGCAAATTGAGATTCTGAGATGTTCGGTCTTCTCCCTGTGAAACCCGCTTTTTTAGGGGCGTAATTTCAGCCCGAACCGAATCAGATCCTGTCTCCATGTGTGGTAAATTCCTAGCCATTTGCTACTTCCCTTTTAGTTGGAATCAAAGGAGAGGACCTTTAACTAGGGTGGGCCCCAAGGCCCGGATGCTTCCGGGAGGGGATAAACTGAGGGCCTGAGCGCCTAGAGACCCCAGGCATGGGCTCTCCAGTGGAGAATCTTGGGTCGGGCTCAGGACATTTGAGGTGGGTTCCCAAGTGGGAGAGTTCAGAGCGGAGCGCCCTGGTGAACCCTGATGGAGTGGGGGGGGTGGGTTAGGGCCACTCTCAAGGGTTGTCTGATCGGGAGCCGAATTAGGGGCCCCTGTTCTTCAGAGTGGCAGCCACTGTGTGGATTCTGGTCATGGTCCCGGGGGGGCCGCAGGGCCCAGCATGTTGTGGGGGCTAGCAGGAGAGAGCCCGAAGGAAAAGTCCCCTGCCCCATGCTGTTGTCTTGGGGGCCTCACCCGGGGCCAGAGGAGGGCGTAGTCCCCCCGGGGCCCCTCTTTTGTAAGGATTGGGGGGGCCTTTCACCCACTGTCCCCGGGGAACGGGATCCCCAAGTGAAGCAGTGGCCCCGCCTGGCTGTTACTTATTGCAGGCACAGGGAAGAGTCCTTGACCCCCCCGAACGAGGCTTGACGACGACCCTCCCCGGCTTCTACAGCCTGGCCTTATAAGTGCAAGGGGCCCCGGGCCCTCCATCTGGCAAGAGGGGGGGGACGTACCTTACAGGGTCCGGCGGCAAAACCCCCCGCTCCCCCACTCGCAGCGATCGTGGTGTGCTGGTGGTTGCCCTCCTCGGTTGCTTCCCGCGCCTCATCCCCGGGCCCCTCCCCGTCCCGGAGGGTTCGGGTCGGGGCTCCCGCTGTTTTTAGGGGGTCCGAGCTGGTACCCCGGGGGTTCCGGGGAAGTCGCGGGTTTGGGTCCTGCGCCCGGGACGGGCCAGGGTCCTCCACCTCGCCCGGGGGTCTCCTTTGGGAAGTTCCGGCTCGCTCCGACAGGTGGAAGAGGCGCCTCTGGGGAGGGAAGCCGGGAAGAGGGCAGAGAGTCCGCAAGTTGCCAAAGGGGCAAAATAATTCGAGAGGCCGGGTTTCCCCCTGGACAGGTCTTTGGGCATCCTGGCGCCTTCTTGCTCTCTGTGCCCAATTTTTGTGTATTCGCTGGAAAAAGGCATCCCGGACGGAGCTCCCCTCACCATGTCCTTCTTTTCACATATTAAACACGCCCCCTTCACTGGTTCTTTGCATTTAGGGGGACATGTAAAAAGGGGTTTTTACCCTTTTTCTATGCATCTAAAATGAGCCATTATGATGTCAAGCACCTAATAAATGGTTTTGGCCATTTTTCGTAAACTCAACACTTTTTAATTCGCCTAACATGAGGGGGGGTTTGGGACGCTTGGAGGCGTGTCACACTACACTCTAAATTAAAAATCTATAAATGTGGGTTTGGAAAAACTAGGTCCTGGTCCGACAACGACCTATTCAAATTTGGTTTGCCTGAACCTAAAAAGTCGAAAATGAAGCTAATTTGCTTAAGGGACAAAAAAAAGCCAAAATTTTTCAACTTACACCAGTACAATAATAAAAGTAATTTATTATAATTATAAACTATAAAAAATTTGATTATTTAATTTAATGAAAAATATGATCATATAAATTAATTTTAAAAAAAAAATAATATCCCAAAAATATAAAAATATCTCCTATAAAATGTATTTAAAATTAATAGAATCTAAAAAAAAAATTTCAGGTTTTTATATTTAAAATTTTTACTACATTAAATTTGAAATTTATTTTTGCTGCTCTCACCCTTTTTTCTACATACAGCAAGAGCCAGCGCAGTACAGGTATTGCTGGGTATTGCTGTGGTCCTCCAAGCAAGATCAGTACCATAGTTTCTATTCACTGACATGCTATTCTAATGACTTCTCTTATTTCCAGTCTGTCTTTAACCTTAAAGGGGATGTATCGCTTCTTCAGTTCGTGTGTTTCATTGTTCTCTCAGCTTCTCAGCTCTACAAATTCAGGGGCGTTCCTTCCCCTCCCAGCTGGGTGTTTCTTAACTGGAGGGGGATGACATCATCCCCCCTTTCACTGTTCATGCTCGTTCCCGATTCTCCCCCCCACCCCACCTGAGTCCACATGTCACTGTGTCGTTCTCCCAATGCAGTCTTATTTTGTAAGAGCTGTTTACATACCACAGGCTTGCATTCAGTCTAGACAATCTTCTATGAACTCAGTGCACTGATCTCTTCTCTCACAGCTGGAGGTTTGTTACAGTTGAATCCAGTCTTCTATGAACTCATGCTGAGCAGCACAGATCTCCCTGCTATGTTTACACGCAGGAGCATTTAGGCATCGAGACACAATTCTGCTGTTTTCTGATTGTAGAAGCCCTGCAGTATTATTGTGTTTCTTCTGGCTGTGCAGAGTGAAATTGCTGTCGGTCTCTTACTTTGAGTGAGAGAGGCAGCCTAATGCTCGTCTATGATTGCATTAGGCACCGACGCAAAAATTCTGCTGTTTTCTGATTGTAGAAGCAGGTGTAGTGCCTCTGTGTTTTTGCTGGCTGTGCAGAGTGAAATTGTGACGGTCCGTTACTTTGAGTGAGAGAAGCAGGAATGCACACTCCTGTGAATACGACCGGGGGCCAAATAGAATGTAAATTAGTAGAGCCGGTAGCCAATGAAATGAATGGAGGAATCCGATCGGCACTGGGGAACTGTGTTTACAGAAACAGAAGATAATGGGTCACTGTGAAAACAAGACAGCTTTGCTAATGACATCCAATTGCAAAGTTGTTTGTTTTCACTGTCCCCTTATTCTGAAGACCATTTAATGAAATGATACAACCCCTTTAAGGCTATGTTCACACGGCTTAAAATGGGGGCGCATTTCGGTCCGTATTTCGCGCCGTACTTTGCTCAAATACGGGCGAAATGCGCCCCAGTCATTATGGTAATCCACATTCTCATAGAGAACTATGGATTACGCCTCCTCTCCCGCTCGTGCAATGAGCCGCGGGGGGAGATAAGTGACATGTCAATTATTCACGGCATTTACGCGCCGTGAGTAATGCATGTCTATGGGGTGGCGGGCTGCTGG
>JAODAL010069980.1:0-16119 GCA_025379985.1 Phyllomedusa bahiana
TTGCTGTATTCAAATCTAACTGCAAGGTGGCTCTATGAACAAAGCTGGCCTTCGCCAAAGTGAAAAAAACACGTATCTGAAATGTATACGGATAATAAAAGGTATTTTTGGCACCAATCAATACACCTCTGTGACTACAAAATTGCTGGGTTAAAATTTTAAACTGCAAGGTACCTCTATAAACAAAGCTTGACTGACCAAAAGCGAAAAAAACACGTATTTGAAATGAAATACGGATAATAAAAGGAATTATTGTGCACCTATCAATACACCTGTGTGACTACAAAATTTGCTGATTCAAATTTAACTGCAATTGGCTCTATTAACAAAGCTGGCCTGCTTCAAAGTGAAAAAACACATATCTGAAATGTATACGGATAATAAAAGGTATTTTTGGCACCTATCAATACACCTGTGGTGACTACAAAATTGCTGGATTCAAATTTAAGTGCAAGGTACCTTTATCAACAAAGCTTGACTGACCAAAAGTGAAAAAAACACGTATCTGAAATTTATACGGATAATAAAAGTGGATTTTAGCACATAAAAAATAGACCTGCAGTTACTAAAAAAAGATCTGTATGCTAATATAAGTTCAGGCTGCACAACATCCAAGTAATATTTCAACAGAAAACATTTAATAAAAAGCTATTGGCAATGCAATGTCTACACTAAGTCTGGTGCACAATATCCAGTATCCTTAAAAGAGCTTGTCTGTGTTCGCCCGCGGGCCCCCCCCCCCCCGATCCCCCCGTGACTTTACAGCAGGAGTTGCGCCTTTAAAAATATCAGCCAAACAACCTAAAATCTGCAAATCTCTGATCTACCTAAAGTTTCTAAGGTTCACAGGGCTAAAAGTATAGCTTTTCTCTGTGAACAAAAAGAATAATTTTCGCTGAGCTGTTTGCACAAGACTGAGCGCACTCCTACTCCTTTGAATACTGTCACATACTGATCATGAACAGGAAAACGCTGTTTATGTAAAATGAGGTCAGTTGATTTTTCCAGCCAATCGCAACCATACACACCCAGTCATGACGTCGCACACACAGCTCACCCTGCTCTATTCCCCTAAGCTGATTTGCTGGCCGCCAAAAGACAGGAAGCGCCGAAAATGGCCGGATAATTAAAAAGATTATGCACAGATTTTAACCTAAATTATCGTGTGATCTAAAAATCCGATCAACATAAAAACCTTGCCGATTTCAACTTGGTCGATAATAATCGCTCAACACTAATCAGGATGAATTTCTAGAGTACAATAATATAACAAGTTATAGCGACTAGGATTCTGGAGAAGGGTCATTGATCCAGGGATTTATTCTGATTGCCAGATCAACACTAGAAGAAAATAGGCTGAACTGGATAAATGTCTGTCTCTTTTGGCCTTACAAACTATGCAACTATATATGGTTTCTCGTATATGTGGTGCTTTTACTTATCTCTTTAAATATTGCTACTTACACTCACCGGCCACTTTTTTTAGGGACACTCATGCTATATAACGGGTTGGACCCCCTTTTGCCTTCAAACTGCCTCAATTCTTCGTGGCATAGATTCAACAAGTGTTGCAACAATGCCAATTGATAAACCGAAGGGTGCCCAAAGAGTGCCAAAAAATATTCCCCACACCATGACACCACCACCACCACCCTGAACCGTTGATACAAGGCAGGATGAATCCATCTTTCATGTTGTTGATGCCAAATTCTGACCCTACCATCCGATGTCGCAGCAGAAATCGAGAAATCATCCCGACCAGCAACGTTTTTTTTTCCCAAACTTCTACTGTCCAATTTCGATGAGCTTGGCAAATTGGGCCTCAGTTTCCTGTTCTTAGCTGAAAGGAGTGGCACCCGGGTTTGTGGTCTTCTGTTTCTGTAGCCCATCTGCCTCAAAGTTCGCCGTACTGTGCGTTCAGAGATGCTCTTTTTCCTACCTTGGTTGTAACGGGTGGCTATTTGAGTCACTGTTGCCTTTCTATCAGCTCGAACCAGTCTGCCCATTCTCCTTTTGACCTCTGGCATCACATCAAGGCATTTCCGCCCACAGGACTCCGCGCTCACGGGATGTTTTTTCTTTTTCGGACCATTCTCTGTAAACCCCTAGAATGGTTGTGTGTGAAAATCCCAGGAGATCAGCATTTCCTAAAATACTCAGACCACCCTTCTGGCACCAACAACCATTGCCACGTTTCAAAGGCACTCAAATCACCTTTTCTTTCCCCATACTGATGCTCGGTTTGAACTGCAGAGATTGTCTTGACCATGTCTACATGCCTAAATGCACTGAGTTGCCGCCATGTGATTTTGGCTGATTAGAAATTAAGTGTTAACGAGCAGTTGGACAGGTGTACCTAATAAAGTGGCCGGTGAGTGTATACTGCTCTTTCAGATTTTTGCCAGAAGGTGCTGGGGCCCATTTCATTTTGCTATTGGGCCCTTTGAGTTGTAGCTATACCCCTAGCCTCAAGAAAATAGTCACTTTAATAGCTTACTGTTTGTTCTAAGACATCAAGGTGTGGTGGGCCGCTGGGGCAAGCAGGGGAAAGGAATGGGAGTGATGGTGGTTTAGCACTGAACCCTCTCACACTTGTCACAGTGTCTGTCACTCACCAAAATCTCTCATGCTTTCCTTGGCCTCAACACAGTGGTGGGGGGAACCTGCAGCTTGAATGTAGATGTTATTAACCCCTAGAGCACACTCCATTTTGGCGGCGGCTGTATTGATGTTGCGGTGGTGTAGGGAGGTGCCCATAATGTTATGCAGTAAGCAGTCAAAGGGCTTGTTCACACGGAGTTTACACTCCGTGTTAAAACGCTTTAGGGATCCGTCTTGGGGTCCGCTCTGTCGGTCCCCAAGACGGATATAAACAATAATCAGTGAGATTATCACTGCTCGCTGTACTGAACACGGAGCGGCGTTCACATGAGAACGCAGCTGTGTGTTTCAATAGCGCAGCTCAGCTCCATCTTGAAAAGAATCGACATACAATTCTTTTCAAGACGGAGCGCAGCTACGCTATTGAAACACATTCTCTCATGCGAACGCCGCTCCGTGTTCAGCACAGCGAGCAGTGATAATCTCACTGCTAATTGTTTATTTCCGTCTTGGGGACCGACAGAGCGGACCCCAAGACGGATCCCTAAAGCGCTTGTAACACGGAGTGAAAACTCTGTGTGAACAAGCCCAAATGGTTAACGTTCGGAAAACAAGCATAACTCATCTCTTTTATTTAGTGGCAAGATCTTGTACATGGCATTCCTTTCTTTCAATTACTTTCTGTCCTTGATCAACTTGAGTTGCAGCTAGCAACTAGAGTTCCCCTCTAAATAAATTGTCCCTTATTCGGATGCAGTCTTGGTACTGCAAGGAGTAAATCCAACCCCCAGGAGAAAATGACATTCTGTAGCAACTTCCAGCTTTGACTACAAGGGGATAGCAGAGCCACCCCAGGAGAACTAGATCTAGATGGGCCAGGCCAGAGGCAACAATCTGGACACTATGGGGCAGATTTATCAAAAGTGTCTTACTTTTAGACAGTGTAAAGTTAGACTAGACAGTTTTATAATGCACCACATTTATCATAGTGTTGAAAAAATCGGTGCAGGTTAGAACGTCTAGTCTAACTCTGTACCGACAATAAAATGTTCGTACTTTCACACCAGAAACGGGCCCACAAAAACTGGGCGCATTTTTTGGTCGGCACTTAAAACCAAGCCCCTTTCCCTGAAGCCATCCCTCTTTTAAAGATACCACCCCCTTGTCGACTAGCGGGAAACCGTCTGAAACTGTCTAAAACACATAGTAAATGTGGCGGAAAGCTGGTTTCTGGTGCAAATGGAGCCAGAATTCTGGCGCAGCTGCTTTGATAAATCTGCCCCTATCTGTTCCACAGGCGCGGGACTCACTATTCCACTGTGTCTCATGTACAAAGAGATCCTCAATGCTCAGCTAGGCAGCAACTCTCTTCATAAAGTGCTTTAATTTCTTTCAGGAATCCATGACCAGTAAATAGGTCTATGGGCCTTACCAACTGCAGTCTGGCAGAAACCCGGCTTCAAAGGGTTACGTTTTTCCCTTCATCTCTTTGCAGTCTGGCAATCACTCCAGACCACAGGACTAAGGATCACAAGAACTGGAATTTAGAACTCTATATGAACCATCACACTATCAGTTAATCTAAGGCCTATTTATAAGCTTTTTTGGGGTGCTCACTCCACCCTACTTACCCCTCCCAACGAGGTTACCATAGCAACTTCTCTTCACCCCTCCCTCCTGGCTGCATAGCTGATACATTCACAGACAGCAATATTATCATCATGACTTAGCAGATCTTAATATTTCACATAGTGCAGTTACATGTCATCATCACCTATATTCATCCCTTTAATACTCACAAGGGTTAACAGGTGCAAAGGGAGAGGAGGTACAATCCCTGCTACAAAGGCACTACTTTGGCCAGCAGCACAACTGCTTCTCCTGCAACAACCTTCCTACACAAGCAACTCTCCTAACCTGCTTCACACAGGCACATGCTATGAATCCTAGCCTCTAGTCCACCATAACCTTAGCAGCCTCCCATTCTTCTGCAGAGGGACAATAAGCCTATACATACCTTTGAGTACATTGCCAATAACACTTCTAAATATGCCTCTTAAAGGGGTTTTGGCACGATGTAATGTTGACGTGGGATCCTCCAAAATGGGTATTTAATCACTTTTCTAAATATATGTGATTACAAAAATTGCAGTCTGAGAGAGCACAGCTGCCTTACCTGCCCTTAGTTAAATTAAAAGTTTCTATTAGATACACCAGGCAGAGCTGCTGGCTGGGCTTGCACAATCACACTTCTTATCTGAATGAAGGGAGCTGAAGAAGCTTTCAAGGCACCGGGTAGAAAAAAAGTTGTCTTTTGTATACAGAATCCACTAGTTGTAGTGTGATTATCTGAGTAGATCCCTGCTTTATCTGATGACAGTGAACATGGGAAGAAGCTTTCAAGCTGCTGTGGAGAAAAGGGTTGTCTTTTGTATACAGAATCCACAAGTTTAGTTTATTATTTGAGTGAAACAACATTTTACATGATCCCTTAAACAGGCTCTGTGCCCCTGGCTGGGTGTGTCTCTCCCCTCTTACCCCAGCTTTTTGGGTTTTTTTTCATTTGATTCTTTGGGAAAAAGCACCCCTTCCGGGAAAACCCCCTTTTAAAGGGAATCTTCCCCTTTCCCCAAAAATTTTTACTTTGTAATCCCGTTTTTGCTCCCTTTTTTACCCCTCTGTTGGGAAGGGTATATGAATTTTTGTACAAGACCACTGCAGGGGTCAATTTTAAATTCTTGTAACTTCTTCGTGATTGGGTTAAAATTTTTTGTTGCCCCAAAAACCCCCCCCAATCCAAAATGGGATACCCATGGCCGGAAATTATACAAAATTTTCCCTTAGAAGGGAAAACCTGTGTTTGGGGTTTAAAAAACTTTGGGAGGGGTGGTGGAATTTTTTTTAAAAATAGGGATTTGGAGGGAGGGCAAAGAAATTTTAGAAAAATTGAGAATGAGTACTATAATTTGGGGGGAAAGGACCCATTTGGAAAGTGGGAAAGGGGGGACTAAGCAGGGCGATAAAAAGGGTCCATTATTACATAAACCCAAAACTGAAGACAGATTACCCACAAAATTTAATTCCCTTTATTTTTTAAGTTTAAAAAATTAAATTTAAACCCAAAAGTGTATGTTTTACAAAAAAACCCCGAAAAACAGCAAACAAAAAACGAAACAACCCTTTAAAGGGCCCTTTTATTACTGGGGGAACAATTTTAATTTTAGTTTTGGGATTGTGAAACATGCTAAGTTTTTCAAAAAGACTGGGTTATTAAAATTTTATGGTTTTATACTTTAATTTAGAAAACAGGCCCCCCCCTATAGAAAAAGGAGAATTTTTGTTGGTGTTGATATAAAAAATGTTGTGTGTGGGGTTAAAAGTCAGTGAAATTGTGAGATGCAGAAAGCTTTGGGGAAAAAAAAAAGGCAGGGAAAACCCCTGGCAAAATTTTTGGGGGGGGTAATCTATAAACCTCCAAAACCCCTTACCCGGGCAAGGGAGAGCTTACATAAACAACAAAAGGAGGGTTTATAATTTGGGTTTTAAAAGGGGGAATTTAACTACACTGACATTGATTAAATTATGGCTCTGTTTCTATTCAAACGAAAAAAAATTGGTTTCCCAAATAATTTTAAACAAAAGCAGAACTTTTTTGATCTAAACGGGGTAATTTTTGAAAACCTTGGTAACCCAAAGACTTTCAAAAGAAAATTTCCCGTTTTAACCCCAAAATAGGGAAAAAAAAACACATCCAGGGTTGGGAAAACTACTTTTGGTAAATTTTTTCAAAAAAATAATTTTTTTTCCCCTAATGTAAAAAAACAAGTAAAAGACTAAAATAAATTCCCCAATCCCTAAACCCTGTTCAAAGAGCCAAAAAAGAACAAAAAAGCGCATTTAACAATACAAAAGCCCCTTGGCTGTACTTTAAACTCCCATTGATATCATTGGGGGAGTTTCCCCACTACCTTCCCCCATTTTAAAAACCCGAGTTTAGGGCCCCAATTTCAAAAAGGTGGAACCAGGGATACCATAAAAAATTTAAAAGCATATCCAAATAATAAGGGCCCTCATATGCTATTTTTTTGGGGAAAAATCCCCCTTTAAGGGGTTTTTTAGTTTTATGAAATATGCACTGGGGCCCCCGGCAAGGGGTCCACAATAAGGTTGGGGGGATCCGTTTGGGCCTGTTTGAGAGAGATGGGTCTAACAATGCCAGAAATAGAGTCTAAGGACCCCCAGCATTTTTCCAGAGACTGCCCCCAAGGCAGGTAGGGTTTTACTGCAGGGAAATTCCCCCCTTGCTAGCCCTGATTTTCCGCTCGTGGTGACAGCCATTTAAAAAAAACCGTGCCAACAGCAAACAGGGGGGCCCGGGAAAGGCATTTTTTGGATCACAAAGGGAAAAATTTTTTCCGGGCAGGTGGCAGGCAAAGAAGTAACCCCGGGAAAAGGGGGAAGAGGCAGGGGAAGCAACAGGAAAAATTTGTCTTTTAAACATTTAAATAAGGGATAAAAAACCCCCCAAACAAAAAGAAAAAGAACCCCAAGAAAAAAAGGGTAAAACTGGGAAAACCAAAAAATGGCACAGATAGCGAGGGAAGTTTAAACCCAATAAAATTAAAAAAGGGGCCATTTATTTGGGGTCATTGAAAAAGGGTTTGGGCCTTTTAAAAATTAAAAAAGTGTTTAAAGGGGAGTGACGGCTGGGGGCCCGTGAGAGGGGAGATTTCAGAACATCCACGGTCCCCAAAAGGGAAATGTAATTTTGCATTGTGACCATGTGGTTCCCACTTTTAAAAAGGGCGCTGAAAAATCCCCGGCCTGGAAATACAGAATCATTGTTTAAATGTTCATTGTTTGGAAAAAAAAATGAAAAATTGTACCCGGTTTTTTTTTTTTTCTTTACAAAATAACCCCCAAAGCTATGTAGTATATTGCCCAAAGTTAAAAAAAGGAAAATGGGTTTAAAAATTGGGAGATAGGGCCCTTTACACACTGAATGGGGAAATGTATGAAAAAAGTCTAGATCTAAAAACTTCTTTGGGTTAAACCTTTCAACCAATCAACTACCCTTTAAATTTTTTTGAGCACTTTTAAATTTAAAATAAAAAAGGGGATTCTGATTGGGTTTCTACGGGGGGAACAAAAAAGTCTTTCAGCAAAAAATTTTTTAAAGCCCTGATGTTTAAAATGTACAGTTGTTCCAAAAAAGGGGGGGGGTTAGGGACCAAACCCCCCTCACCCCTTTAAGAAAAAATTTATTTTTTTGGTTTTCATGGACATCCAACTGAAATAGACAACTTTTTATACAAAGTAAAGTAATTTATATGATGGCCGAAACCTAAAAGATGAGAAACGAATTGAAATTTTTATTTTAAAAAAAATCGTTTGACAGTCGAAACGAGCCGATTTCGATCCCCCCTTAAAATCAATGGGGGAAGATTTTTGGTTTTAATTTTTTTTTCTTTTAACCCGGGGAGGGAATCTGGAATTACCATCCCCCAAATGGGAAACTGGGTATGGAACAACTTAGAGTCACAAAAAAAAATTGAAGGCTAAAAAATTAATTATTTTCAATGGCTAACTGGGAAAAAAATGAGGACCGGGGAACCATAGAATTTCAGCGTAAACAGCCCGGGTACGGGGCCCCCTTTTTTTAAAAAACAAAAAAAAGACAAACCGTTTGGAAAAGGGGACTTGGAAAAAATGTCAGGAGCTCCTATCACTTTTTGCCCAGGGGCCCCCCAAAAAATACATATATTGGGGCAGCAAGAACATCCCCAAAGGGGGGCATGGGGGTTTTACTTGGAAGGGCCGTAGTTATAGGGGGGGCAGTGGTTGCCATTTATTTAATTTAAAAAATTTCAGTGGGCCCCAAAAAAAAAAGGCGGGGGCAAATCAAATGGTTCCCCCCCCCCATTTTTTAGTTCCTATTTTTTAACATATAAATGGGCCCTTTTATTGGTCCTTGACAGGAGTACTGCTCTATTGGCACCCTTTCCTGTTACCTGTCCTTTTTAAAACCCGGGTGTCTTCTTATGTTCAAAGGGGGCTTTTAGCACACCTCGGATCAGGGCCCTTAGCACTGCTACCGCCCAGTGGGCCCAATAGGGCAGAAAAGGACAGTTTCCTGTCACGGGCCCCAATAAAAAAGGGGGCCCCAAAAATTTTTTAAAAAAAATGGGAAAGTATAATGGGTGGGGCCCCATTTTTTTGGCTGTAGGGGGCCGAAAAAGAAAATAGATATTATGGAGATTTTACTAATGACTGTGTTAATAGATGACTGATGGAATGGTATTCTCTTTGTGAAAAGACGTGCACTTTTACTATCAGGACATGGGCAACGGGGGGCAACAAAATTTCAGAGACCCAGTTTGATTCTTTTTTGAAAAATTCAAATGATCCACATTCTTGGGGGAAAGAGGATACGTTTGTCATTATCACCCTCCCCAGCGTCTGAATGTTCGTTCCGAAAAAAACGCGGGCGGGCCGGGCAGGATAAAATTTCTAGGGCTGCCGAACCAACTCAGGCCATTCATCCAGTTTGGACCCCCAGAAGTCGAATGGGTCCATACTAAGGGCCCAAAAACATTGGGTTGAGCCGCGGTCTCAGGGCCATGCCTTTAACGGTCTCTGTGTGTCTAAATGCTGCCCTGCCGCAGGTGTTGTTGAGGTGGTAACAAATGCTGCTGCGCATTTTCATTCTACGCGGGCACATTGCGAAGTTGTTTCACCGTGACATTAGAAGGAAAAGACACAACAGATCTCAGTTAGTCAATAGCACTGTCTAAAATTTCCTGCTTTCTACTGTCAATTTGTGTGGGTGAATAAAGTCTCTTTTTTGTCTTGTAACTGGATCAAGAAGGTTCCACCCAGTAATCGCTATTCATTTTGATTGCCTTGATGCGTTGATCAGTTGCAATAATGTAGCACCAAAGCACTCACTGTGAATACACGGGATTTCCCAAGCCTCGGTAAAGGGCACTAAACAATTTTCCCACCCTCCCCCTTCTGTAATCTCTGCCAACCTCCTTACCACTAAAGGGGAAAATTCGGTAACCCCGGGGCGTCCACCGCGCCCTCCTCATCTCCCCATTTCCTCATCCTGCCCTCCCCAAGCCCGGGCAAAGTTTTATGCGCTTACTCTATGAGCTAAGGCCTCCTGCCCAGCCCTGACCTCGAACCACCGCCTAAAGATGCCCAATAAAATTTTGGGAAAAATCGGGCCTTCTGCATTCCCCGGGCGAGTAAGGTCTGTGTCCGCATCTTGTTCGCCCCTCCTCCATCAGGCCAGGACCTGCTGCGCAAGTGCCTAACACTTGTTTCAGTAAAAATATTATTTTTTATTATTTATTTATATTAAAACGCCATTGATTCCAGGGCCTTACATTCAGGGGGTTACTGCATTACATAAGTCAAAAAAAGTACAGTGAAAGGGGTAATGACAATTTGGGACGACGAGAGAAGAGGACCCTACCCCAAAGGGCTTACAATCTCAAAGGGGGAAAAAGACAGGGGGTGAGGGCAACATTCTGTGGGGGAAGTAGTGACAAGTTAGTGAAGGTTTAGCAAGCCTAAGAAAGGGGTTTTTTGGGGTTTCTTTGAAGCTGTGAAAGTGGAGGAGAGTCCCATTTTTGGGGCATGATTCCAGAGTGTGGGTAAGCACGGAGAATCTTGGGGAGGGGGTTTGGGGGAGCATAAGGGGGAAACAGGGAGAAGGTCCTGGAGGACGGAGAGTGCGTGGGGGAGATATTTGGGGAAATTAGGGGAGAATGTATGGAGGGGAGAGGTCATGGAAACCTTTTAGGTCGGGGTTTGTAGCTTGAAATAAATTTACTGGCAATGGAAGCCATGAAGGGATTGGCAGAGGGGAGAGGGAGAGGGGTAGCGAGGGGAAAAGGTGGATAAGACGGGGAGCAGATTTTAAGGATGGATTGGGGGGGCGGGGTGCTACGGGAGGCCACTAGAAGGATGTTTTCGTATCGGCGGGGGATGACAAGGGCATGGCACATTTTTGTAGTGTCATACCGAGGAACAGGATGCGAGAGATGTTTTTCAGTGAGGCGGCAGCAAGGTGAAGGGTTTTTTTTTTTTTGAAAGATAAACAGAGTCTAGGATTACCCAAAACAGCGGACTTGTGGGACCGTGAAATGTAGAGCCCTTGACTGAAAGAGAAAAAGGGGCAGGGGAGAGTTGGATGGTGGAAAGATGATATTCTGTTTCTCCACATTAGTTTTAGGGGGGGGGCGGTTGAAAAAAGGGAAATGGAGGGCAACATCAGGGATCCGTGGGGGAGTAAGAAGTGACATCTGGGGCCCAAAATGTAGAGTTGGGTATCATCACATACAGTGTAAATGAAAGCCATTGGGCTATGAGCTGACCGAGCCAAGGGGTTTGATAAGAAGAGTAGTGGACCCCGGACGACCTTGGGGACACCCAACAAGAGTGGGCCGGGGAGGAGTGGGGCCCAAAAAGAGACGTGAAATCCCCATCAGTGAGTACAGGAGACCAGGAAAGAGCCAATCCTGATGCCGAGGGGAGAGGATTTGAGCAGAGGGAATTTCCAGGGCAAAGGCAGAGGGCAGTCCAAAAGGGGGACACAAGTAGTGGGATGAGGCTTTTGCAGTTTCTAATCATTAGGACTTGGTTAGGGGGTTTCGGTAGAGTGGGGGGTCAAAACCAGATTGTAGTGGTCAAAAAAGGGGAAAGGTTGGGGGGACAGCTGAAATAGACGTGCTCTCGAGGAGTTTGGAAGCAAAAGGGACAGTGAGATGGGGATAGTTGGACAGAGAAGAGGGTCAAGGTTTTTTTTTTTAGGGTTGGTGAAGTACATGTTTAAAGGAGGGAAAGGGGATGCCCGAGGTTACTGATAGGGTTTAAGAATGGGGGAGTGCGGGGTGATAAAAACTGAGGTCGGGAAAGGTGGGATGGCAGGGTCAAGATACGGATTTGGGCATAAAAGGGGGAACTTGTCATGACCACAAGGTGTGCTGACAATGCCATCTTCCGACTGACCCTTTTGGTGCGTCTTCAAAACTGGGAAGAATGGTTGCAAGATCTTCACCCTTTCCTTTCCACTATCTATGCTCAACAACCCAGGTTTCCCCACCACGCTTTGCCAGGCCATGGGGGACACTTCATACTGCATAATGGGGATTACGGGTGCCCCCCAATCACTGGGGAATAGGAGGGGGGGAATTCCCCCTGGTTTTCCCACACAACAAGAGAACCCGTTGACGAGGAAAACCCCAAAATCACGCTGCAATGCCGCCAAAACCAAAGCCCCAACCCCGGGTTTCGAAAGCCCCGAAAGTGTGAAACAAAACCCTTTAACCCTTATCCTAGAAATACAGTCAAGACTCGGGGGAAATGCTTGAGAAATTTTTCTCACAAACGGTACAGGACGTAAAGTCAGGCAAGGGATGTGCGGAAAATCTTAACCGTCTTTAAGGGCGCAAGGATATTTTTTCCCTTTTGGGGCCCCACACCACCTTGGGCCCAGTGCAAAGGGCATTGCACCAACCCCCCGGGCGGTTTTATTTGGGCAAGTCCTCCACACCCTTGACCCTGGTTTGAAGGTCTCCCCAAAACAAAAATTTAAATTTTAAAACGGGCCTGGTTTCTTTTTGTCACTTAACTTTCCATTTGAGGTTGGGGGTCTGGGCTCTGCACCAAAAACCCACATGGGTTAAGAGTGTCCGTTGAGACCCATCACCAGAGGAAAATGTCAAACCATCCCAAAAATCACCCAGTTTCAGTCATGAAAATTTTAACGCCCTTGAAACCCTTCTTACTATCAATGTTTCCCGTAGTTAGGGTGGACTTTTTTGGGGGACATTTTGCAGCCAAACCGCTGGGGATTTTTTCTGACCCGTGGCTGGCCAGGGCAGGGGCGGCTTTTCGGGAAAAAGAAGTGCCTTTTCGGCATCGAATTTGGGGGGATGCCAGGGCCCCTGATGGGGGGGGAAAAACCCCTCTGTGTCCCCCCCAGGTGAAAGGCAACATTTCCAAGGCCCCAAAACTGAAGGGTTTTGGGGGGTTTTTTAGATGGGTGGTGAAAGCGTTTTTTTTGGGTCACACAAATGGTACACGAAAGGGTGTTTCCCTTTTTGACTCCCCATCCGCTTCAAATTGGAAAGGATGGCCGGCAAAAGGGGGCAGAAAAGTAGCTTAAAGGAAAGTTAAAATTGGGAAATTTGAACCAAAGTCACCCCAAAAATCGATTTTTTTTTCGAACCAACCGGGAATAAATCGGATCGAGAAAAAAAAAATCAAAAAAATCGAAACCCAAACTTAAAATTTTCTCAAATGGGGTTTATTTAAAAACCAGAATTCCCGGGGGTTTTCAGATTGTATAAACCCTGAAACCTTTTGATTGGGCCCCCCAAAATAACTCCCCACATAATCTCCAAAAAAAAGGGAATCTCGCCAAAAGAAAAAGGGGAGTGACCTTTTTATACACAAAATTTTTCTATTTTGCCGAGGGAAACTAAACTCTTTTCATTCTCTATCTTTTTAAACCCCTAAAAAATAAACTTTTATTATATATAAACTTAAAATCCCAAACACAAAATTTTTTAAAAAAATTTGGGGGCCCCAAGGGATGAATCCCGCCAGGGCGAGGGGCCCTTTTCCGCCCAGTTTTCCGGGGGAATCTGCCCTGATTTTTGCGCGGCCCGGGGGGCACTCAAACAAAATCATGTAAAGTCCCGCCGCGCCTCGCCAGCGTTATGAGCCCAATGCGGGACATGGGCGCGGGGCGGCGCTGCGGCCTATGCTTCGCCGGGCCAGGGAAGTGCACCATACATGCGGGAAAAGTCCGCCCGGCCCCCCCCAGAGGGGGGGGCAGGGCCCGGGACTTAGGGCCCGGGGCGGGGCTGGGGCCGGATAAACTGTTTTCCCAAGCGAGGGCAAGGGTGGAGCGGCAAAATCATTTCCCGAAGGGCGGTTTTTGGGGGTATTTAAACAAAAATCGCCTTTATAAAAGGGGGTTTTTAAAAATTTTTTTTTGGGGGCTAAATCCCCGTCCGGGGGGCCCCGGGGTTTAAGGGAGGGCAAAAAGGGGGAAGGGGGGTTGGGGGGGGGGGCGGATCGAAGAACGCGGACAGAAACCCCCGGGCCCCTTTCCCCTCCGTGCAGCAGGGTTTTAATTTCCCCAAAAAAATCGCCTTTTTTAAAGGGGGAAAAAAGGTCAGAAAGAAGCTAATGTTCCCAAAAAACACTTCTTTTAAAAAAAAAAATCACTTTCCCCCAAAAACCAGAACGGCCCCTATAAAAATTAGGGAAAAAAAAAAAAAATATTTTTTTTTTGGGGCCCGGGGAAAAACATAATTCAAAAAATCCTTTAAACCTATTCTCATTTGGTTCCCGGGATAAACCCGGTCCCCAAAAAAAAAAAAAGAAAAAAGTGGGGCGACAATGTCCCATTCTAACCTAAAGGAGGAAAAATTGGAAACCCAAACAGAATTTGGAGCGACAAAGCCCCATTTTAGCCCCAAGGGAAAAAAGGACCAATCATATTCCAAAAGGCGGGACAGTTTAAAAACAGTTTAAAAAGGGAGAAACGACTTTATTGGGGTTTAAACAGCGGGGGGGTCGTCCCCAGCTTTTAAAAACCCCAACAAACCGGGTACTTTTTTCGAAAGAGTTCTAAGGGGAAAAAGAATTCTGAACGCGCTCTGTGAATTTTTCCCAATTTCAAAGAGCCTGGCCTTTTAATTTGGGGGCCAATTGGGGGAAGCGAGCGACGCCTCCTATTTTTTTTGTAATGCCAAACCCGAAAACAAACTATAATGGCCGAAATCACATTTATAAAAACTCAACCAAAATGTTTTCGATGGGTTTTTAAAAAAAGGGGAAACCAAATATGTTTGGGTAAGGAAAAAAAAATTAATTTTTCCCAAAAAAACATGTTTATTTTCTTTATTATTTTTGTTAGCCCAAAGGGTCAATAGTTTGGTGCATCGGAAAATAAAGAAAAAAACTTATTTTTAGGGAATTTTAAACTTTTTTTTTTTGTTAGCCACATATTAGGGGTTTTCCTTTTTTATACCATCGTTTACAACTTGTTTAGTTTTAATAAAGGGATTTCGGCCAAAATATAGTTTGATTTTAAAATTGGGATCAAAAAAACCCATAAGGAGCTCGCCGCTCCCCCATTTGGGCCAAATTTACGGTTTGGGTCCCTTTTAAATTAACCCAAACACAGGGGCGCCTCAAAATTTTTTTTTCCCCCCAAAGAAAATCTAAAAAAATAGCCCCGGGGCTTCCTTAAAAAGGGAAAACTGGACAGCCCCCGGTTTCTTTTAACCAACAGCTCGTTTTTCTGCCTTTTTTTCGTAATTTTTTAACTGTCCCGCCTTTGAATATGTTTTGGTCCATTTTTTCTCCATAGGCTAAAAATGGGCTTTTGTCGCTCCTATTCTGATTGGTCAATTCTCCTCCTATGGAAATAGAATGGGACATTGTCGCTCCTATTCTGATTGGCTGGTTTATGCCGACCAATGAGAATAGCTTAAACAATTTGAATTACTGATTTTCCCCGGCAATTCTCCTCTATGGAAAATTCCCTATTAGCGCCGGTCCTCGGCGACAAACGCGTTGGTTTCGGGTTTTTTTAACTGCTTTATTTTTATACAATTGTTCTGCTCTTTAATCTGATCATATATTAACACTTAATAAAAATAATTTTTTTTTATTAATACTTTCATGCCGCACGGCCTGGAGCGCCGAGATTTCAGTGCGCCCATCTCTCCATAGACTATAATGGGAGAAGTCCTGGGCCTCTGATTGGCTGGGATAGCCAAGCTCCCCGCTAGCTCAGCCAATAAAGCTCTTTTCTGTCTTTTTTACTGAAATTTTTGAATTTAATCCCGCCCGTGGATTCTGATTTGTCCAAACTCCCCCCATATAAAAAATGGGACTTTTTTCGCTCCAAATTCGGATTGGCTGTTTTTGCCAAACCAATGAGAATAGTTTCCAAATTTGAATTCTGGAAACCCGCAATTTCCAATACCCATATTTCTTAATTTGGGCCAGTTCTTATTTGGGAAAATTTTGTTTTTTTTTTGTTATTTTTCTTTTATTCAGCTCTTTTCTGACACTGTTTTCCGCCTTTATAAAGGCGATTTTTTTTTCGGGAATCACACTCCTGCGCAGGAGCGAGGCCCGAGACTTCTGTCGCGATCTTCGATCCGCTTCCTCGCATGTTCCCGATCCTGCTTCACTTTCGCCTCGGCCGGAGATTTAGACCAAAAAAACAGGTCTGCTTGTCGGGGCTGCCGAGCGCCGCGATTTGGCGAGCCGCAATGGTAACATGCCTCGGACTATACGAGCCCCGCCGTCCCGCCCCGGAACGCCTTAAAAACCGCGCCCCACCGGCCCCACTGCCCCGCCCTGCCCGCCCCTTCAAAGCGGGCCGCACCGAAAGTGCCCACCTGGTCCGAGGGCCCGCGGGATTCGGCTGGGAGTGCGCATGTACGCCAAAAACTGGCGTAAAGCCCCTTCAAAACCATT
>JAODAL010069981.1:0-16119 GCA_025379985.1 Phyllomedusa bahiana
CTTCGCTGCCCTTGCAGCCCGCGGTCCACCCGCAGTGGAGGAAAGGGCAGCGCTAGTCCTCCTCCTCATTTGTTTCCCAAACTAAAGTGTCGAGTATAGTTGTGTGTGTGCGCTCAACTATACTCAGAACTCCCAGAATAGAGGATGTGGAGGAAGACGCTAGTGATGCCTTTTTTGTCCACATGCAGGGCTGCACCGCAGCGAGCTGCTAAAGGCCAGCTAAGAGGATCTCCTGAAACGAGACTACCCCTTTAAGCCCTGGTCATGTTACATTTGGGTCCAGTTCAAGGGCTTGGGTCGCAGGTGTCCGTCAGAAAAATGGAAAAAGTGTCCCTCCCAGCGTATCGAATCCATATGAATCTATAAGGGAAATGTGGTTTCCTCCAACTTCAGGAAATAGAGCAAGCATAATCCAAAAGAAATCATATTAAGCCTGTAAATTCCTATGGATGCACCATGGTATATGTTGGGACACTTCTTTCAAGTACTTTTATGGACGCCCATGACGGAGTCCCCTGAACTGGACCCAAATGTTAAAATTTTACTGCAGTGACTTGATTATGGCACAACAGCACTGGTTTCCCCTAAACATGAAGCTCTAACCCCTTCCTGACAGCCGGCCATAATAATAATAATATGGCTTTTCATTTTTCCCTCCTGCCCTTCCCAGAGCCATGCCCTTTTTATTTTTCCACTTACATAGACACATGAGAGCTTTTATTTTGCGGGACAAGTTGGACTTTCTATTGGTGTAATTTATTCTACCATAGAATCTACTGGGAAGCCATAAAAAATTCTAAGTGGGGCAAAATGTGAAAAGAAACCTACTTGCACCATGTTTGCGGGTATTTTGTTTTTATGGCGTTCAACCTTTGGTATAAATGATGTGTTCTCTGAATTCTGCAGGTCGGTCTGCAAAAACCAGACCTGTAGGGTTTTTGTTATGTTTTACAACTACAAAAAATCCAAACACCTACTATTTCTTCAATTTGCACCACATCGCCATTTTATGCAACCAATTAGAGATGGGCGAATTTCTCAGAAATTCGGTTCGCCGGCTTCGCCAAATTTTCTGACAAAATTTCTTTCGGTCTGAATTACTTTGGGATGAATCGCGTTAAAAAACAGCTATTTCCAGGCTGCACAGAGCCTGTAGGGTGCTATAGAATGTTGTGCCATGCTTAAATATGCAGAGGGAGTTTGGTTTGGTCTTCATACAATGCTGTGTTTTAGTAAGACACGCATATGACTGCCGCCGCTCTTAGAATCGCTTCACTCTAAAATTCCCTGGGCACTTACGGGGGCAAAACTGACCAGAAAACTGAAGCAGGAATGCAGCCTGATAAAGTCCTGGCAGCGCCAGCTGGAAAAAAACAAGCTGAGGGCTAAGATCCTACCATAGCGACAAAGAACACAGTAGTAGGTTACTGGAGCCAGCACAGGTCTCAGCAAAGTAAGGGGACGTCACAGCAGGGGTCACTCCATGAGACCAGAGCTTTAAATTGTCACAAAATATGACAGAACCTGTTCTGTTAAAAACTGATACATGTAGAGGCCCCCGAATGAGTGGAGAGGGCAGTAATTTTCCGTTGACGTCTCTGATCATTTTGCCCTTCCTTTCATCCGTCAGTGTCCGCTTTCAATCAGTCAATAATCCATCAGTATTGATACGGCCAAAATCATTCAGGAGTTGATCCACAACAGAGATGACCAGTAAATGGGATATTTGATGTCTTCTGTGTTCTAAACCACTCCTGCTTTTGGCTAGACAATCCTGATCCTCCCATTCTTTCTGAGAGCTGAAAAGAAGGGGAAAACCAAACATAGTGGCAACGTCATAGAGTGGTGAGGGTGGAAACAGCATTAGGAAGCCACAGGGTGTTCCAGTGAGACAGCGGTCACTTGGCAGCAGCATAAGTAGGCCACAGAGTGGCACAATGACAAATTCTGGAGGTGGCAGCAACATCAGGAGCCCATAAAGTGGCACAATGACAGTGTGTAGGTCACGGCAGCAGCCACAGCAGCAGCATGAGGTCAGACAGTGGCACAATGACATTCTGGAGGTGGCAAAAACAGGAGTAGGCCACAGAGTGGCACAATGACAGACTGTGTAGATCACGGCGCAACAGCCACACAGCAGCATAGAGGTCAAACAGTGGCACAAGACATTCCTGGAGGTGGCAAAAAACAGTAGTAAGGCCACAGAGTGGCACAATGACAGAGAGTGGAGGTGACGCAGGAAGCAAACAGCATGAGGTCATAGAGTAGCACAATGACAAGGGTGGAAGTGGGTGGCAATACCAGTCCTGGTAAGAGATGGTGGTAGGCAGAAGGGGAAACTGGCAGCATATGTGTGGCATCAGCGAGGTGGCGGCATCAGAATAGTGGCTGAGGCAGGTAGTTTGAATCCAGACTCATTTCTCAAAGTTTTGGTGAGGCATCATTGCTGATGTAATCTGACGCCTAAGGCATTGGTGTGTGGAAATCCTGGCCGATCCACGCCTGATTTATCTTGACAAAGGTCAGTCTTTCCACATAACCCGTGGACAAGCGGGTTCTCCTTGGGGTAACGATGGCCCCCGCCGCCCTGACCACCCGCTCTGTTGCCACACTACGGGCCGGCAGGTCAGCTTCTCCACTGCCAACTCTGCGCGTTGCGGTCACACATCCAGTTTGGCTGCCCAGTAGTCCAGCGGATCTTCTAACTGGGGGGGCAGAGTGCTGTCCAAGTAGGCCACCACCTGTTGGTTCAGGGTCTGCTCCAGATCCTGCTGCTGATGCTGATGGAGCTGGTACTGCTCCTACCCCCCACCTTCCCACTGCAGCCGCGGCAGTAGTACGTGAGCACTGAGGAACCCCCCGGTCAGACCTGTCAGAGGAGGGACGATGCCGCACATAGGCAGCGGCCAACTGACTACGGAGGATTTCTCTATGGTATTTGAGTTTGTCCTCCCTCTCAGCAGCTGGAAAAAAAGGCTCCCATTTTGGACCGGTAGCGAGGGTCCAATAGCGTGGAGAGCCAGAAGTCATCCCTGTGCCGGATGGTGACTATTCGGCTGTCACTAGCCAGGCAAATCAGCATGATGGGGGCCATCTGCACAAGTGACTCCGAGGGACTCCCTGCCTCCATCTCCACTGTATACTGCCACGGTGCTTGTGGGTCATCTGCCTCGTCTTCCTCATCTCCATCTACCTCCTCCAGCTTCGCCTGCTCCTCCTCTCCTGTCACCTGGGTAGAAAATCCACTCATTTCACCAGACAATGCTTCTGCTCCAATGTCCTCCTCCTTCTCCTCCAATTCAGTCCCCACCGGCCGCGAGATGTAGTCGCCACGTCTCCAATCCCCTGCCCAGACAAATTTTTCAGCATCTGTTCCAGGACATAAAGCAGTGGAAATGGCCTCAGCAAACGGCAGGTGTCACGCTTGAGCTGCCACTGGCTGACATCAATGTTACACAGGGGAGTACTCCTGTCTGCCTGGATCATCAAAAAAATCGTTAATGGCCTTTCTCTGTTCATACAGTCGGTCCAATATGTGCAGGCTGGAATTCCAACGGGTGGAAACATCGCATATCAGCGTGTGTTGGGGGAGGCCGTTCTGCCACATCAACTCGAGGAGGGTGTTCCTGGCTCTGTAGGAATGGATGAAGTGCATGCACAGTTTCCTGGCCATTTTCAGAATCTTCTGAAGATCGGTGGAAGACTTCAGGAACCTTTTCACAACCAGATTGAACAAGTTCGCCATGCAGGGCGCATGGACCATCCCTCCTCGGTGCAGCGCGGACACCATGTTCCTCCCATTGTCCGTCACTATGGTTCCGATTTGCAGTTGGCGCGGAGAAAGCCACGCATCGATTTCTTGCTACATGATGTGGAGCAGTTCCTCCCCTGTGTGACTTCGTTCGCTGAGGCAAGCCAGGTGTAGAACTGCGTGACACTGCTGTGCCCCACACATGGGATATGATGGAGCAGTACTTGTGGAGGCTGAGATGGTGGTGGTGGTGGAGGAGAAGGCGGACATTGGAGCAGGAGCAACAGTTTGACAACGTGGATGAGAAAGCGGCGTCTCCTGTCCAAGTTGTTGGTGTGGCTGGGCAGGAAGCACATTCACCCAGTGGGCCGTAAAGGACATGTACTGGCCCTGACCGTAGTTACAGCTCCACACGTCCGCGCTGCCGTGCACCTTGGAACAAACCGATAAGCTCAAGGACTGGCCCACCTTCTGTTCTACATATTTGCCAAGGGCTGGTAATGTCTTTTTGGAAAATAAATTACGGCTTGGAACACTCCACTTCGGCTTGGCACAAGCCATTAATTCTCTGAATGGTGCAGAGTCCACCATTTGGAAAGGGAGGGACTGCAGTACCAACAACTTGGACAGGAGCACGGTCAACTTCTGCACCTTCGGTTGGTTGGACGCATACTGTTGTCTCTTTGCAATCGCCTCGCTGAACGACTGCTGGCGCCATTAGTAGCGAGGAGCAGGAGCATCTGGACTGGGAGATGATGGCAAAGAGAAACAGCTCCCTTCTGCAGAGGTGGTGGAGCCTTGACTGGCTGCAATGGCATGCGTGCCACTGGGCGCTGCTGCTGTTGCTGCGGTGGCAGGATGGACCACCACATCTGAGCCACATTTCTCCCAGGCCACCGGATGGTGACGCTGCATGTGTTGACGCAGGGCTGTGGTGCCAACGTTAGCTCCCTGGCCACGCTTCACTGTCTGCCAACAGATTCTACATATACCCATATTCGGCTCCTCGGGTGTCTTAGCAAAGAACTGCCACACCGCCGAGGAGCTGATTCTACCACCAACGCTCCACACTGTGTGACTACTACCGCCGCTGCCTCGCTGAGCAACAGCAGAAAAATGCTTTATTAACCCTTGGATCTAAATTGCGCAAAAGAAATGAGGTGCCAAAAATTACCACCTTTGAAGCATGTTAAAACGACGTGTATTTTACTGCCCACAACAGCAGAAAAATACTTAATTAACCATTGGATCTAAATTGCGCAAAAGAAATGAGCTGCCAAAATTTACCAGCTTTGTAGCGTGTAAAAACGACGTGTATTTTACTGACCACAACAGCAGAAAAAAATGTAATTAACCTTCGGATATGATTTATGCTACAGTCAAAATTTCTTCTTTGGCGTTGAAAAACACTGTTTATCTTACTGACTACAACAGCAGAAAAACGCTTCATTAACCCTTGGATTTAAATTATGCAAAAGAAATGAAGTGCTAAAAATTACCAGCTTTGTAGCGTGCTAAAACGACGTGTATTTTACTGACCACTACAGCAGAAAAATACTTGATTAACCCTTGGATCTAAATTGTGCAAAAGAAATGAGGTGCCAAAAATTACCAGCTTTGTATCATGTTAAAACGACGTGTATTTTACTGACCACAACAGCAGAAAAATACTTAATTAACCCTTGGATCTAAATTGCGCAAAATAACTGAGGTGCCAAAATTACCAGTTTTTTAGCGTGTTAAAACGACGTGTATTTTACTGACCACAACAGCAGAAAAATACTTAACTAACCCTTGGATCTAAATTGCGCAAAACAAATGAGGTGCCAAAAATTACCAGCTTTGTAGCGTGTTAAAACGACATGTATTTTACTGACCACAACAGCAGAAAAATACTTAATTAACCTTCGGATATTATTTATGCTACAGGCAAAATTTCTTCTTTGGCGTTGAAAAACACTATTTATTTTACTGACTACAACAGCAGAAAAACGCTTAATTAACCATGGGATCTAAATTGCGCAAAAGAAATGAGGTTCCAAAAATTACCAGCTTCGTAGCGTGTTAAAACGACATGTATTTTACTGAAGACAACAGCAGAAAAAAATTTAATTAACCCGTGGATCTAAATTGCGCTAAAGAAATGAGGTGCCAAAAATTACCAGCTTTGTAGCGTGTTAAAACGAAGTGTATTTTACTGACCACAACAGCAGAAAAACACTTAATTAACCCCTGGATCTAAATTGCGTAACAGAAAAGAGCTGCGAAAAATTAAGTGGTATTTGGATTGTAAAAACGCTGTTTCTTTAACTGAATACAACAGCAACAACAGGCTTAGATAACCCTTGGATATTCAATGTGCTCAAGAACTGAGCAGATATCATTAAAATGTATATGCAGCTGAATTGGCCGCACACTGGACTTCAATTCCAATAACCCACAAAATCAGAATTAAAACGTAAGAGAAGCAGTCTGTGAGAAAAGCTGTGACACCCCCTCAAAAATCGCTGTATAAAAGGTCTTTCTTTTGTGTGAGATCTCTAATACTGGAGCTGCAGCAGCTACAACACGGCATAGAGAGAGCAGTGTGAACTGCCAGCGTCGCGTCCAGACTTATATAGTGCGGTGACGTCACAGAATCCAGCCGGTCTTGGATTGGCTTAATCTCTGCACATGTCATTTAGGCTACTCCTTTCTTCCTCCCAGACTTTTTTGCTCCATGTTACGCCATGTGCTCGCAGCCATTTTATCAATTAAAAACACGCTTCGTTCCCGCGAATCACCCCAAACTTCGACTTCGTTGAGAATCGAAGTTTTCCTGAAATTTTAAATGAATTCCACTTCGTTAGAATCGATTCGCAAATCTCTACAACCAATAACTTTTAAGTACTTCTCCCTATGGAACTGAGTAATGATGCATTCCTTGCCGAATGACGTGTACTTTTTATTGGTAACGTTTTGGGACAAATGCGATTTTGGATTTTTTTTTCCTATGGTGTTCAGCGTATGGGAAACATGATTTTAGATTTTAATAAATTGGCTCCATTCCCTGCTGTTACCAGTGGTCATCAGCTGCAAAAAAAATTGGTATTGGTATCTTCCATGACAATGGAAAGAAAAGTTTGACATTTTTATGTTTTTATTTGTTTGATATTAAAACACAAGACAATGTCAATTTGCTCTCTATAATCTGTGACTTTCAGAGCGGAGATGTCTTGTCATTTTTACTGCACGGTAAACACAATAATAACAAAATTCCTATTAAATGCAAAAATTAGATTTTTTTTTTCCAACCACCCAACAAATAATTTTTATACGTCTTTGGAAATACATCATATGTTAAATGAAATACTGTGCTTAAAAATAGATCTGCTCCCACAAAAAAACAAGGCCTCATAAAGCTATGTTGATGTAAAAAATTAAGAACTTATGGTTCTTGTAAGACAGTTTTGACCCCTTTCCAACAGTGTACGTACCTATATGTCCTAGTGGGAACTGACAAATAAATGTGAAAAAGTGAAGAATAAGTAAAACACAAACACACAAATGCCACACCTCAAAAAAAATAAATAAATAAGGTATACATATTTGGTATTGCTGCTTGTGTAATAACCTACACTATAAATCTGTATAACCTATAAACCCCCCAAAAATAGTCACAAAATTGTGATTTTTGTTCATCCCACAGTACATAAAATGGAATAAAAGCGATCAAAAGGTCATATAAATGCTAAACTGGTATCAATGAAAACGTCCGTTCTTCCTCCCCAAAAAAACGTTACACAGATCTGTATGTGGAAAAATAAAAAAAGGTATGGCTATCAGAAGATAGCAATGCATACATTTTATTTTACACAAGAAAACTATGTAAATTGGATATCATTGTAATCGTATAGAAACTACAGATTAAAACTAACTTGTCATATATACTGCACAGTGAGCGCTGATAGAAATAAAACACATCCACAATTTTTCTAAATGCATTTCTATTGTATAAAAGTAATAAAACATAAAAAAAAAACGATATAATTGTACCGACCACATAGTAAAGTTATCCTGTCAATTATCCCCCACCTGTTCTGGTACTTTAGGGGCCAAATAGCCAAATAGCGCTCCTTCCTTTTTAGGCTCTGTCATGCACCTAAACAGCAGTTTAGGATATATAGGATATTGCTGAACTCAGAAGAAATTGTGTAGCAAAATTTGGGGTGCTTGTTTTTCAGGATTCCTTGTAAAAAGGAAACATTCTCAGCTAAAATTGCAGATTGTTAGAAAAAGTTGTTAGAAAAAGTTAAGATTTTTCATTTGCGCTGCCTAACGCTAAAAAATTTGTAAAAGACCTATGGGGTCAATATACTCACTGCCCCTTTGGATATATTCCTTAAGGGGTGCAGTTTCCAGTTTTTTTGTATTTTGCCTTTCTTGTTATTTATTAAGTTAAATTGATTATTTGATTAATAAACCTTTTGTTTTATACTGTGTGCCAATATATGTACGTTTTGCTACAAAACTATGATGGCCTTGCATTATTTCATTATAGTTGATGGTGGGCCCCAAGGATTATTTCCTCTGGTGGGCCCTAGGTACTCCAGTCCGACACTGAGTAGACGCAAGTTCCATTTTTTTTTCAGAACTAATTGTTTCTAAATATTTGATTTCACTACTCCACGTGAATCGTGGCGTTCTGGGCGCGAAGATTGGCTGCAGCCTTATCGTGTTACCAGCACTGGTGACCTGGAAAAACTCACGGAGTGTTGTGCCTGCCAAAATACAACCTTACAAGGTTAGAGGATAATCTATACTAAACTAGAGGTATTTTTATCCAAAGCGTACTACACTAGGGAGCGCACGTACTGTCTGTTCATTTTTTTATTCCACATTAAAAATGTGTTTAACATAAAAACATGAGTTAAACAATAAGTCATTTTTTGATGACACATTCCTTTTAAAATTCCCCTTTGTACATGACTTCCTGCTTTGTCCCTGTGACCTTCCCTCTGTGAGTTCTGATATCACAGCAGTGAGAGGATCGCTTAATGGTTATTCTTACGAGTCGGCTATGGCCTGAGGGTTGTAAGTGTTATCAGCTGGATCTATTAAGTGTGAAGAAATCCTTTCATATTTTGCCCTTGTCATTGTCATATGTTCTAGTCTAATCTTATTTATCCGCGTAGCATTAAAGGGGATGTATCGCTTCCTTACTTCGGCTGATTCACACTTCTCTTAGCTTCCCAGCTCTGTGAATGCAGGGGCGTTTCTTCCCCTCCCAGCTGGATGACATCATCCCCCCTTCACTGCTGGCCTGAGACTCCCCCCCCCTCCCCTTTGAGTCCACATATCTCTGTGCCTCTCCCTATCAGTCTTATATAAGAGCTGTATACATACCACAGGCTGCATTCAATCTAATCTGAGCACTGATCTCTCACAGCTGGAGATGTATTACAGCTTTCTAAGAACGGCACAGATATGCGTGTATGCAGGAGAGTTAGGCACAGGGTCAAAACTGTCATGTTTTCTCATTGTACAATCTGCTGCAGTCTGTTTCTGCTAGGTGTGGAAACAGAAAATGCTACGGCCCCTAACTCTGAGTCAGACACACAGCTCCGTGAATCGACCCAGGGGCTGTACAGAATGTAAATGAGCTCTCAGCTAGTGAATTGCAAGGAGGAGGGGTCAGGAGGGATTAGACCCATACTGGATTTCAGTGTAAATAAAAACACAAGATAAGGGACACTGTGAGAACAAGGCAGCTTTGCTAATGACATCCAATTGCAAAGTTGCTTGTTTTCACTGTCCCCTTATTCTGAAGACCATTTAATGAAACGATAACACCCCTTTAACAATAAAGTGAGATTATTCTTCATTGCCATTGAAGAGTTTTATATCTCTACTAATCACAGTTAGAAAAGGACAAGATTTTATTTATAATTGTTAGTGCAAAGGAGTGCGGAAATAAAAACAAAAATCCTAAAACAAATTGTTTTCCAAAAATATTGATTTTAACAATAGGCATAGGCTTAGGGCCTAGGGCAGGCAGCGGCGCAATGACATCATTGCATTATGCCGCTGCCTTCAGTGGGCTAAGTGGCTGGTATCAGTGTATACTTGCCGCTTTGCCTCAGCCGCTGCCTGCGCTGCGCAGGCGGTGGCGATCGCTGCATCCATGGGTCTATGTGACCCAGCAATGTAGCTGAGTGGCAAGGGGGGCCTGTGGGCCCCCCTGGCTCAGGGGCCTGGTCGCAACTGCAACTGTTGTGACCGCTGTAGCTATGCCAGTGCCAGAAGCTGTAAGCTGATATTATTAAGATAGTAAGGTCCATGAGCATCGGTCCTTTACCACCCTAAAAATACCAGCCTGCAGCCACCCCAGAAGTGGACCATCACATTAGATGATCCCTAATCTGACGGCAACCTGCCTCCTCCCAGTGCTATGATTTTACCGTTTTTGCGGCGTACTTCTGCAACATTGCAGTGCAATTACATGCCGAAGTACTCCCCACAAATATGGCATCTGAACGTACCCTAGTATTTTATATTCATTAACAGTATGGTGGTATTATTCAATCACTAGGTAGTGGTGATATATGGTCATGATGTGGCAGTATTATTTCATCTTTGTTTAGCAGTATCATTGATAATGTCAGTTTTGATTTGGTCAGAACAGTGATATTTGCTCCCTGTGTAGCGGTATTATGTGTTCACTGTATGACCATTATATAGAGGTTTCATACATAGAACATTGTCTTACAGCTTTTTGTATGGATTTATGTATATATTATATATTACTTTATATAAATACATATTTATAGACCACGGTAATGCCACTGTTGCGCTGGTACTGGTCTGCTGGAGGAGGCAGCACATGATTCTGTTAGGTGGGGCGTGTTTAGAGGAATGTCCTGGTGGGATATCCTGTGTTCTGGTATGGTTAGAGGTGTGCTCTTGTGTGATGTCATTTGTTTGGGAGTGGTTTGAGGTGTGGCCTGATGTTTCCTTCTTTGCAATCTCTAAAACTTATGAGATATGATGAAGCAAATAACTGTTACAGGTAAAGCAAGTCCTTACATATAACAATCGAAAAAGCTGCTGATAGAAGAAAATCACTCTAATTATTATTTATTACTCTATTATGAGGATCGGCACTTCTTTGAGACAGTATTTTATATACAATGTACCAGAAAAAAAAAGAAAATGAGGCTACCCTCACCTGATGTTTAAAGGAGCCGCTCATCCTGGCACATGTAAAGAGCAGTACAGAACATGTAGTATCACACCATGCTGAAAAAGGCACTGCTAGAGAGCCAGTTACTGCATGTACTTCACTAATACAGATGCATGTACTCTCCCATAGGCTTTGTGGCTTGTAGCAGGGCCGGGACGACGGGTAGGCAGAGGTAGGCGATCTCCTAGGGCGTCTACCTCTTCCTGTCCCTAAGGGGCGCAGTCAGGGGCCCCGAACCTCCCAGGCTCCAGGCCGCTGCCATGGGCCTGAAGCGCCGGTGGTCTCTTTATGTGTGTCCGCTGGACGTACATACAGCTGCGAGCTTCTGCGGAGCAGAGAGCGAGCGCTCCTTGCTCCGCAGACAGTGTCGGACCCGCTCACCAAAGGATCGCTGGATCCTCCGCTAAGCCACGGTCCGATACAGCGGAGCCGCCGGGTCCTCATAGCGCTGAGGACCCGCCGCGGTCCCGTGCGGCTCGGCTGGCAGCGTCGCGATGAAGTGATGTCATTGCGACGCTGCCTCTCCTCGGGCACACAGCGCATCATAGGCTGTGCGCCTGAGGAGCTGCCGGAGGAGCGCGCGGCCGGAAAAGAAGAAGCCAGAAGAGGAGCGCGCGCCCGGGAAGCAGGTAAGGCGAGTATTAATGTTATTATTTTTAACTGCCTCTGTGCCCCCTATACCTGCCTTCCTGAGCCCCTATACCTGCCTGCCTGAGTCCCTATATACCTGCCTTTCTGAGCCCCTATACCTGCCTGCCTGAGTCCCTATATACCTGCCTTCCTGACCCCTATACCTACCTGCCTGAGTCCCTATATACCTGTCTGCCTGAATCCCTATATACCTGCCTGCTTAAGTCCCTATATACCTGCCTGCCTGAGTCCCTATATATCTGCCTGCCTGAGTCCCTAAACCTGCCTGCCTGAGTCCCTATATACCTGCCTGCCTGAGTACCTACACCTTCCTGCCTGAGTCCCTATACCTGCCTGCCTTAGTCCCTATATCTGCCTGCCTGAGTCCCTATATCTGCCTGCCTGAGTCCCCATATACCTGCCTGCCTGAGCCCCTATACCTGCCTGCCTCAGCCCCTATACCTGCCTGCCTGAGTCCCTATACCTGCCTGCCTGAGTCCCTATATACCTGCCTGCCTGAGCCCCTATATCTGCCTGCCTGAGTCCCTATACCTGAATGCCTGAGTACCTATATACCTGCCTGCCTGAGTCCCTATAGACCTTCCTGCCTGAGTCCCTATATCTGCCTGCCTGAGTCCCTATACCTGCCTGCCTGAGTCCCTATACCTGCCTGCCTTAGTCCCTATATCTGCCTGCCTGAGTCCCTATATACCTGCCTGCCTGAGCCCCTATACTTGCCTGCCTGAGCCCCTATACCTGCCTGCCTGAGTCCCTATACCTGCCTGGCTGAGTCCCTATATACCTGCCTGCCTGAGCCCATATACCTGCCTGCATGAGTCCCTATATACCTTTCTGCCTGAGTCCCTATACCTGCCTGACTGAGTCCCTATATACCTGCCTTCCTGAGCCCCTATACCTGCCTGCCTGAGTCCCTATATACCTGCCTGCCTGAGTCCCTATACCTGCCTGCCTGAGTCCCTATACCTGCCTTCCTGAGTCACTATATACCTGCCTGCCTGAGCCCCTATACCTGCCTGCCTGAGTCCCTATATACCTGCCTGCCTATGTCCCTATATACCTGCCTGTCTGAGTCCCTATATACGTGCCTGCCTGAGTCCCTATACCTGCCTGCCTGAGTCCCTATATACCTGCCTGCCTATGCCCCTATACCTGCCTGCCTGAGTCCCTATACCTTCCTGCCTGAGTCCCTATATACCTGCCTTCCTGAGCCCCTATACCTGCCTGCCTGAGTCCCTATATACCTGCCTGCCTGAGCCCCTATACCTGCCTGCCTGAGTCCCTATACCTGCCTGCCTGAGTCCCTATATACCTGCCTGCCTGAGCCCCTATACCTGCCTGCCTGAGTCCCTATATACCTTCCTGCCTGAGTCCCTATACCTGCCTGCCTGAGTCCCTATATACCTGCCTTCCTGAGCCCCTATACCTGCCTGCCTGAGCCCCTATACCTGCCTGCCTGAGCCCCTATACCTGCCTGCCTGAGTCCCTATACCTGCCTGCCTGAGTCCCTATATACCTGCCTGCCTATGCCCCTATACCTGCCTGCATGAGTCCCTATATACCTTCCTGCCTGAGTCCCTATACCTGCCTGCCTGAGTCCCTATATACCTGCCTGCCTGAGCCCCTATACCTGCCTGCCTGAGTCCCTATATACCTGCCTGCCTGAGCCCCTATACCTGCCTGCCTGAGTCCCTATATACCTGCCTGCCTGAGTCCCTATACCTGCCTGCCTGAGTCCCTATACCTGCCTGCCTGAGTCCCTATACCTGCCTGCCTGAGCCCCTATACCTGCCTGCTTAAGTCCCTATATACCTGCCTGCTTAAGTCCCTATATACCTGCCTGCCTGAGTCCCTATATACCTCTCTGCCTATGCCCCTATACCTGCCTGCATGAGTCCCTATATACCTTCCTGCCTGAGTCCCTATACCTGCCTGCCTGAGTCCCTATATATCTGCCTTCCTGAGCCCCTATACCTGCCTGCCTGAGTCCCTATATACCTGCCTTCCTGAGCCCTTATACCTGCCTGCCTGAGTCCCTATATACCTGCCTGCCTGAGTCCCTATACCTGCCTGCCTGAGTCCCTATACCTGCCTGCCTGAGTCCCTATATACCTGCCTGCCTGAGCCCCTATACCTGCCTGCCTGAGTCCCTATATACCTGCCTTCCTGAGCCCTTATACCTGCCTGCCTGAGTCCCTATATACCTGCCTGCCTGAGTCCCTATACCTGCCTGCCTGAGTCCCTATATACCTGCCTGCCTGAGTCCCTATACCTGCCTGCCTTAGTCCCTATATCTGCCTGCCTGAGTCCCTATATACCTGCCTGCCTGAGCCCCTACACTTGCCTGCCTGAGCCCCTATACCTGCCTGCCTGAGTCCCTATATCTGCCTGGCTGAGTCCCTATATACCTGCCTGCCTATGCCCCTATACCTGCCTGCCTGAGTCCCTATATACCTTCCTGCCTGAGTCCCTATACCTGCCTGCCTGAGGCCCTATATACCTGCCTTCCTGAGCCCCTATACCTGCCTGCCTGAGTCCCTATATACCTGCCTGCTTGAGTCCCTATACATGCCTGCCTGAGTCCCTATATACCTGCCTTCCTGAGCCCCTATACCTGCCTGCCTGAGTCCCTATATACCTGCCTGCCTGAGCCCCCATACCTGCCTGCCTGAGTCCCTATATACCTGCCTGCTTAAGTCCCTATATACCTGCCTGCCTGAGTCCCTATATACCTGCCTTCCTGAGCCCCTATACCTGCCTGCCTGAGTCCCTATATACCTGCCTGCCTGAGTCCCTATACCTGCCTGCCTGAGTCCCTATATACCTGCCTTCCTGAGCCCCTATACCTGCCTGCCTGAGTCCCTATATACCTGCCTGCCTGAGCCCCTATACCTGCCTGCCTGAGTCCCTATACCTGCCTGCCTGAGTCCATATATACCTGCCTGCCTGAGCGCCTATACCTGCCTGCCTGAGTCCCTATATACCTGCCTTCCTGAGCCCCTATACCTGCCTGCCTGAGCCCCTATACCTGCCTGCCTGAGTCCCTATACCTGCCTGCCTGAGTCCCTATATACCTGCCTGCCTGAGCCCCTATACCTGCCTGCCTGAGTCCCTATATACCTGCCTGCCTGAGTCCCTATACCTGCCTGCCTGAGTCCCTATACCTGCCTGCCTTAGTCCCTACATCTGCCTGCCTTAGTCCCTATATCTGCCTGCCTGAGTCCCTATATACCTGCCTGCCTGAGCCCCTATACTTGCCTGCCTGAGCCCCTATACCTGCCTGCCTGAGTCCCTATATACCTGCCTGCCTGAGCCCCTATACCTGCCTGCCTGAGTCCCTATATACCTTCCTGCCTGAGTCCCTATACCTGCCTGCCTGAGCCCCTATATACCTGCCTGCCTGAGCCCCTATATACCTGCCTGCCTCTGTGCCCCTATATACCTGACTGAGAGTGCCCCTATATCTGCCTGCCTCTGTGCCCCTATATTCCTTCCTGTGTGCCCCCTATATCCATATATGCCTGCCTCTGTGCCCCTATATAACTGCCTGTGTGCCCCTATATCTATATATGCCTGCCTCTGTGCCCCTATATACTGACCTGTGTGCCCCCTATATCTATATATGCCTGCCTCTGTGTCCCTATATCTGCCTGCCTGAGTCCCTATATCTGCCTGCCTGAGTCCCTATATACCTGCCTGCCTGAGCCCCTATACCTGCCTGCCTGAGCCCCTATACCTGCCTGCCTGAGTCCCTATACCTGCCTGCCTGAGTCCCTATATACCTGCCTGCCTGAGCCCCTATACCTGCCTGCTTAAGTCCCTATATACCTGTCTGCCTGAGTCCATATACCTGCCTGAGGCACTATATACCTGCCTGCCTGAGCCCCTATACCTGCCTTCCTGAGCCCCTATATCTGCCTGCCTGAGCCCCTATACCTGCCTTCCTGAGCCCCTATATCTGCCTGCCTGAGTCCCTATACCTGCCTGCCTGAGTCCCTATACCTTCCTTTCTGAGTCCCTATATACCTGCCTTCCTGAGCCCCTATACCTGCCTGCCTGAGTCCCTATATACCTGCCTGCCTGAGCCCTTATACCTGCCTGCCTGAGTCCCTATATACCTTCCTGCCTGAGTCCCTATACCTGCCTGCCTGAGTAAATATATACCTGCCTTCCTGAGCCCCTATACCTGCCTTTCTGAGCCCCTATACTTGCCTGCCTGAGCCCCTATACCTGCCTGCCTGAGTCCCTATACCTGCCTGGCTGAGTCCCTCTATACCTGCCTGAGCCCCTATACCTGCCTGCATGAGTCCCTATATACCTTCCTGCCTGAGTCCCCCATACCGCCCCCCTGGCCCCTTTACCCGTGCCTGAGTCCCCTACCTGCCTGCCCCGAGTCCCCTAATACCCGCCTGCCCGACCCCATACCTGCCTGCCTGAGTCCATATATACCCGCCCGCCCTAAGTCCTATTACCTGCCTCCGAGTCCCTAACCTTTGCC
>JAODAL010069982.1:0-16118 GCA_025379985.1 Phyllomedusa bahiana
ACCCAATTTAAAAACCTTTTTTTCTTCTAAAAAGAGGAAAAAACCCCCTTTCTATCATCAGTTGGTGGAACCCCACCTATTAACAGGGCCTTATATCAAACAAATAAATTCGAAAGGGGGACCCAACCAACTACTTGGGCGTCGCCCCTAATCTCATAGACACAGAACAAATAAGCCCCTTGTGACACCGCGCAGCAGGGAACTTGTAGACAGGGGTGAAATCAAAATTTTAAAAACTTCATATCGACCTCCCCCGACATTTTTTTCGCCAGCAAACCGGGTTTCATCAAGGCTTAGAGGCCCATCCATGTTCTGAGCTCATTCCTTTTATACAGTTAGGTAAACCCCCCTTCAGGGCTCACCAATTACCCACAGAGAATCCACAAAAAAACCCATCCCCTTCCGGCGCACACACTGTACTGTCCTGCAAAAGCTCCACCATGTTTCCAACCCAACAACCTTCAGTCAAATTCCCATCCCATAACGGGCATGTTTCAAGAGGATCCGGGAAAGATGGTGCCTGTGGGGGCGAATGGGTTCCACCCCTTTTTCCCCGGATTTTGGGATACCCCCGCCAGATGTGGTAAAGCGGGGTGGGCCCTTGTGGAAAGGAGGAAAACAGTTTTTCGTCGGGTCAGGGAGTAAAAGAGGGGGTGGGGGGGAAAGGGGGTCAGGTGGGGGGGGTCGAGTAGGTGTCAAGGAAAGGGGGGGGGGTGTCGAATGGGGGGTCAGTTGAGGGGGACCCGGGGGGGTGGGGCAGGAATGAAAGAGGGTGGCTGCCAGTCTGTTCTGTTTGTACTACTGGACAGTCGGGACTTTATTTACCAGGCAGCACTGGATACAGGGAGGGAGAGGAATGAGCAGCACAAGAGGAGAACAAAAGGGAAAAGCAGAAGCAGAGCTCCAGACGGTGGAACCGGGGGTGACATCGCTCCCGGGGATGTTCAATGATGTGGAAGGGGCAGGGGTGCTACAAAACCCTCTGTGGTGTCCAGTCAGATGCTCCTGCTGTAGCCTGCCCCATGCAAGGTGTACTGTTTGTATATGCTCCCTGGCTCAGAGGCAGGGAGGCAGGGCTGGCCCTCAGAGCAGGAGCACTAAAATAGGACTTTTGCTATGTAAATCGGAGGGCGGGACCTCCCATTAAATCGGAAATCCCTCCCAAATCGGGGGCAGTTGGGAGGTATGTTTTTTGGCCCCTTTTACACCACATGGGGGCCCCCAAATTTCTGGGGCCCAAAATACACCACATACGGGGCCCCCTTGTAAAACTTTTACTTTGCATCAGCAATGTAAAATTAAAAAACCTTAGAACCTGTATGCTGCTGTTTTGTGTATGACAGGACTCCTTAATCTTGCCCTGTCAGTAGTGACGACTTGTGAAGCCGCACTGCAGGTCACATTACGTCACTTCCGTCCTTAGTGACATACATAGAGCCAAGCCTCGTTTTGAGTCCCGGTACGTCACTTCTCTCCTTAGTGAGATACATAGAGCCTTGTGTATTCCAAGCCTCGTTTTGAGGCCCGGTACGTCACTTCCGTCCTTAGTGACATACATAGAGCCTTGTGTATTCCAAGCCTCGTTTTGAGGCCCGGTACGTCACTTCCATCCTTAGTGACATACATAGAGCCTTGTGTATTCCAAGCCTCGTTTTGAGGCCTGGTATGTCACCTCTGTCCTTAGTGACATACATAGAGCGTTGTGTATTCCAAGCCTCGTTTTGAGGCCCGGTACACCACTTCCGGTTTTCCGATCTAAGCGCCCGGGACTATCTTGGGGAAGCTAAATACCACTCCCCGTTCCTGTGACGTGGCACGCCACTGCTTGGCACCAATACAAGTAGTGCTGGCTCATTTGCTCAGCACACCATCGCTGAATGCCATGCTGTGAGCCATACGCTCCCTGCCCGCCATCTATTTAGGAAAGTTTCTGTGATTGTTCTACTTTCATGATCTTTTAGTCTTTGAGTTTCTTTTGCTATGTGTAATGTTGGTATCTTCACACTTCCCACAGCCTACTGACTTCTGTCCCCTGATGAGGTAAAGTAGTTACCGAAACATGTTGGAACCCTACGTGAGGTGGGAATTGTATACGTGTATGGAAGTCTTTTCTTTACATCATTTTTTTATGTGACAGTTTGACGGCTGTTAGCATTAGGGTGTTATAGGGAAATTTGGATAGGGATAAGGCTCCGGACAGGGCCGTCCTTATCAGGACATTGGTTCCCTCTATAATAGGTAGCACTAGGTAGGTAGGATCCATAATAGGGTCTGCATAGGGTGTGAAGCATCACTTAAGATTGGCCTCACCTATTCCCTCCCTTTGTTTACTATCACCATTCCCTACATTGCACCCTTGTAAATACCTAATAGGTTATAAACATCCTGTGTGTGAGATGGCTATACAGAAATCTGGTTTCTAATTTTGGCTCTGTTGAGTGTGAAAAAATTATTTTCACACTTTTTAACTAAGTGTAATAAAAGTTATATTTTATTATTTAGTTTGCCTTTCCATATTTCTCACTTATAAATTTATTCTGGCTGTCAGGAAAAAGCCTGCCCGCCGGCCCACTCGAGGGTCGACGGCCTGACTTGGGGTGTATCGTGATGATGCGCTGCCCCCTAGGGGTGCACAAGGTCAGCCAGATACTGTTCCACTGTTAACCCCTGTCCACGCGGGCACAGGGTGAACCAGGGAGGACGAGAGAACACTTTCCTCGTCCAGAATCCTGAACGGCTGCCACCAGTTTTTAGTTTAGTTATAAGACCGGGCCTTGACCGACTTATAACAAGGCCGAAACCAGCCTTGGGGTCGCTCTAGAGTAGAGACCGAGTGCTAGGCGTGGGAGGCCGATGCTCCAGACAGACTAACTCAGATTAAAGTTTATAGATTTAATTAGCCTTGGAGGGCACACTAGACAGGTAATATGTACAGAAAGATAATATATACAGGTAAGAGTCGGAGGTGCAAATATGTAAGGGTTACAGACAAAGGCAGTAAAAATGTGTCACGTTACCTTTGGTGCTTGGTGCTCGGCCTATATGGGGGGCTTATGTGGCCTGGCTTCTGCGTGTGGATGCTCCTGGAAATGCTCTTAGGTACCCCCTTCCTGGATCAACAGTTGAGCTCACCCAGGCCCCTGCTTATATCTGTGAGAGGACAGCCCACGTGGCAGCCCCCTACAAACCCCCACACACCCCTGGGACGGTCTATGAACTCCTCCCATTCTGGCCATGCAATTTCTGACAGAAACACAAAAATGAACCATAACGTGGCAGGGCATTGGCACAGTACCGAGCCGGTGCCACCATCCGAACCGGCTGGACCTACACAACGCCGGGGTATCAGACACCCCTATCCTATCGACTCCCTAGGTCCAGTTCTGGATTTCTCGGTCCCCCTGCCTCATGCACGCATGGGAGTGGTGGCTATGTGTGCGGGGAGTTCCATATTTTAAGTTCTGAACTCGCCATGGACCAGTTATGAATGGATCGCCTGTAAATCTATATGAAATATCGGAGACGTGTCGGCTGGGTTGGATTAATTCAAGTCTTTGTTCTTGGAGTTGGAGAAGGCACATTTGTTCAGTGCTAATTAATGGAAATGAGGGTTCTTTTGAGGTGTCCACATGTCCTGTTGTGTTGGCTTCCTATGGAAGAGCATTTACAATGGGTTTTGGCTGTGCTGATTAACGTGTAAATTGAGCTTTCCTGGGGCTGGGGGCCATCTGTGAGATCTGACTAGATACGAAATTGAGTGGCGTCGGTTTGTACTATAAACTGCCGGGTGAAGTTGGCGGCTTGTAGTACTGGGGAGCGGGACAAGGCGGCCTTGAAGGCTTGGAAGGCCGTCTCGCAGTCGTTTGTCCAATCGACTGTGGAGGGCAACCTCGTCCGGGTGAGGTCTGTCAGGGGCTTTGCCAGGCTACTATAGTGTGGAACAAACCTCCTATAGTACACAGCAGTAACCAAGAAGGACATCACCTGCTTTTTGGTCCTGGGGGTGGGCCAGGATGCGATTGCATCCACTTTTCCGGGCTCTGGCTTCAAGGCCCCCCCACCTACCCGATGCCCCAGGTAGTGGACCTCACTCATGCCCAGCTGGCACTTTTCCAGCTTGATGGTCAAGCCTGCCTGGCGGACTCGCCAGAGCACCTGCGTCAGGTGCTGGAGGTGATCCTTCCAGGTGGGACTGAAAACGGCTATGTCATCCAGGTACGCGACCGCATACCCTTCAAGTCCCTTGAGCAGCGTGTTGACCATCCGCTGAAAAGTGGCAGGGGCATTCTTCATGCCAAACGGCATGAAGGTGGACTCGTACAATCCGAATGGGGTGATAAAGGCAGGACGTTCCCTTGCCTCACGGGTCAGGGGAATCTGCCAATATCCCTGGCTCAGATCCATGATGGTCAAGCACTTGGCCCCGGCCAACTGATCGAGCAGGTCATAGATGTGTGGCATTGGGTATGCATCGGTGACCGTGACAGCGTTGAGCCCCCTGTAGTCCACGCAGAACCGGGTGGTCCGATCCTTCTTGGGGACGAGGACTACGAGCGAGGCCCAGGCACTGTTGGACGCCTGGATGACCCCCAGCTTCAGCATCTCGACAATCTCCTCACGCATGTGTTGCTGCACTTCAGGTGAGATACGATATGCTGAGCCCCGGATTGGGGGTGATCCCCGGTGTCCACGTGATGGACAGCTGACTCCGTCGTTCCAGGCACGTTAGTGAACAATGCCCGGAAGGGGTGGAGAGTTGCCAACAGCTGAGACCGTTGGTCCTCCAGGAGCTGTCCACAAATCTCCACGTCCTCTATGGGCCCACCTGCCCTGACCGGGGCGAGCATATCCAAGAGGGTCTCCGTCTCACCTACCTCGGGCTGGTTGCACACGGGAAGGGCACATGCCTCCCGATCATCATGTTTTTTTTTTTTTTAAAACAAATTTTATTGGAGTTTTGACATAATATAATATAATAGATACAATCCACATAGCAATAAACAGAAGATGAGGTCCCACATATGTTTAAGTTTAGTGTTAGTCCCATGTTAATGCTGTGGGGAATTGCAAGAGGAAGAGGATATCCTAATAATCTACATGAACAGCAGATAGAACAATTCCATAGAGCAAAGTGACAAAATGTTCTACATGAATAGTGAATTAAATAACTAAACTTAATCTAAAACTAAAAAAAAAAACTAAAGCTGGGAGGTCTCAGCACCGACAAGAATTATATTTAAACTGAAAGTTGCATTTGTCAATCTCCAAGGATCTCCTGACAACTCGGCCCCTAATAACAGGTTAGAGGCATGCAAAGGACGTGGAGGGCCCGCTTCAGGCCAGCTCCTGGTGGGAATAGAAGCGGCATTGACTTGAGGGTCGGGGGGCAGAGAGTCAACCAAAGACACGAAACCAAAGGCTACAGGCCTGACAGGTTCAGTATTTTATGTTTGAAGAGCCCCCAAAGAGCCCGATAGAGCCTCTCTCGCATACCACCCCCGTGAAGCAGAAAGATGCCATAAGCTGGGATATTTCCTCTTTGGAGAAATGCGAGAGAATGAAAGGTTTCCATTTTATAAAGAATTTTCCTGTGCATTGCTCTTTCTGGCGCTCCGCTTCCAGTCTGTCGGCCACTAGGTATTGTTTCAGGTTCTCCACTATCAAAGACAAAGGAGGGGTCTGGGGTTTTAGCCAGAACAGTAAAAGGCAGCGTTTGGCAACCAAGATTGCTATATGTATGAGATTCGATATAAGGCTTGGGCCAGAGGATGGTGGCCCTGCATCTTCCGGGGGTCTTGTGTGGTGGAAAATGAGCAGGTCGTGGCACTTAGTTAGTCTAATTTGCCAATGTTTCTGTACAAATGAAATGAACTGATCCCAAAAAGACTGGGTTAGGGGACACGTCCATATGCCGTGCCACATGTCGGTGGAAGGGGCATTGCTCTTAGGGCACGCCTGGCTTCTATTTGGGTATTTTTGGGATGGAGGAAGGTTGAAACCGTAGTACGCGTTATGGATGATTTTGAAGTGGGTTTCCCTCCAGGATTCACATATTATTGCCCCACGGACTCTTCGAAGGCCGGTGAGTATTTTATCCGGCGCCTCGGAATCTGCCAGCACACGCTCCCATTTTTTGAAGGGTGTCCCACCTCTCAATTCCCATTCCCAGCTCCTTAAGATACTATATATGCGTGAAAGAGTAAAGAGCTGGGGCATTCCATAAGGGAATCAAATCCATTCGGGGCGCAAATTTTGGATAGATCACGAAGTCTAGATTTACAGAAAGAGAGTAGTTGCAATGCTGGGAACCCATGAGTAGGGGGGAGCCCATACCTTTCTCTAATCTCAGATGGGGTCAACCATCTTCGTTCTTCCATATGCATTAGGTAGCCCCGCATGTTCAATTCCCCTCTCTCTCCACAACTTAAACATTGGGTTAGTCCGACCCTGTGGGAATTCAGGCAGGTTCCATAGTGGCATCTTTTTAGACATTTGAAAGGGTAAGCGAAGCAATTTACGAATGTGTTTCCAGGACCCGATAGTGTCTTTAAGAAGGAGTGAGCTTTTGATCCGGGAGGGGATGCATGATAGCTTGGTGTGGAGGAGAGCAAGGGGATCCCACGGAGAGACCAAACCCCGTTCTAGGTCAGAGTTAGAGTAACGGCTCGTTCCCCCAGACCAGTCCAACACATGCCTAGCTAGGAACGCCAAATTGTACAACCGTACATTTGGGAGATTTAAGCCCCCCTCTGCCACCGGGAGCATCAGTTTGAAACGGGAGAAAGATGAATAGAGCATGTTGATGTCTGAGTGTCGTAACATGAGGGGAAGGATCTGGAGGGGGTACAGCAACCTGGGAAAGCAAACCATTTTATTGGCATGGCATCTGCCTGCCAAAGAGAGGGGGAGGCCCTGCCATTTATGTAGATTCACAATAAAAACACTTTTATTTGAAAAGGAAAACACGTTTTTGCATCACCGCAGTCTGAGAGCCATAACTTTTTTATTTTTCTGTTTATGGAGCTGTTTAGGGACTTTTTTTTTGCGGGATGAGTTGACGTTTTTATTGGTAACATTTTTGAGGGGCACAAGACTTTATGATCGCTTTTAAATCCGTTTTTTGGAAGGCAGGGTGAAGAAAATACTGCAATCCTAGCAGTGTTTTTTATTTTTATTTTTAATAGCGTTCACCATGCAGTATCCGTGACAAGTTAGTTTTACTCTGTGGGTTGAGACGATTACGGTGATACCCAATTTATGTAGTTTTTTTATTTGAAAGCACAATTTTTTTGAAAAAAAAGTGTTTTTATTGTGTAAAACAATATTTATGCATCGCTATCTTCTAATAGCCAGAACTTTTTAATTTTTCCGTATACAGAGCTGTGTAAGGACTTTTTTTTGCGGGATGAACTGACGTTTTAATTGGTACAACTTTGGCGTTTATATTAGTTTTTGATCGCTTTTTATTCCATTTTATGTGCTGCAGGATGTACAAAAATCGCAATTCTGTGACTGTTTTTTGTTTTTTACGGCGTTCACCGTACGGGTTAATTAACGTGACAGATTTATAGGGTGGGTCGCTACGCACGCGGCGATACCAAATATGGGTACTTTATTTATTTTTGATCTTTTTTGGGGCGATTGCCGTTTGTAAAGGGGAAAAGGGCGATGTACGTGTTTTTATTTTATTTTTTGTGTTTGTGTTTTACTTTTTTACACTTTTTTTTTACTTTTTCACACTTTTTACACTTTTCCCCAGGGGGGAATTGCATGAACGATCGTCAGATCGTTCATGCAATAGGAGACCAGCATACAGCTTATACTGTATGCGGGTCTCCATGGCAACTGCCCTGGTCACCTGCCCACAAGCATTGGGGGCATCGTGACGTCACCAGAAAACCCCGGGATGCTGTCTTTCAGCATCCGGGCTGCCTGGTGGGAGACTCAGTAGCGGCGCTCAGCGCCATTACTGCCCCGGGATATCGGGAAAGCAGGAGCTCACCCTGCCGCCCGCAGCCCGCGATGTCGCGACCACGATGTCGCCCATCGGGGTTAATCCACCGCAGTCAGAGCTCACTATGAGTACGGCAAATGTCGGTAAGGGGTTAATGTATTCATTAACAGAATAAGAGGTTCAGCGCAGTCATTTGGGTTGATGAACTACGGGAATCCAGCGGTAATTCATTGGATATTCCATTACCTGCATATCTACATACCCGGCTCCATGACAGCTCCAGGGCCTTACAACCAGACAGCAGTGATCCTCCCCACTATCAGTTTTTCAATTAACTGAAGTCTCTTCTGAGTGTTGTGCCGCTTCCTGCACAACTCATTAAGGTTTTTTGTAGGAGATTATATACTAACGCTATATCCAAGTAGCAGTACTTGTGCAAAGGGAGCGCTTTCTCTCTTTTTTTTCTATTGCATGTAATAATTAATGATATAGTAGGGGGGGGGGGGGGATCAATAGCACATTTTCTATTTTTTGCAGATGACACCAACTATGCAGGTAGTGCAGTCTAGGGAAGATGCTCATAAATTGCAAGCAAACCTGGACACACTGAGTGCTTGGGCATCCACTTGGGCAAAGGGGGTTCCAATGTGGATAAATGTAAGGTTCTGCATCTGGGAGAAATAATCTACAGGCATCATATGTCATTGGGGGAGAAAAACTTGGAGATTCGCTTGTTGAGAAAGATCTGGGCGTTTTGTAGATCATAGATTACAGAACCGCATGCAATGTCAATCAGCTGCCTCTAAGGCAAGTAAGATATTGGCGTGTATTAAAAGATGCATAGACTCACGAGGCAAGGATGTAATTCTACCACTGTACAAAGCATTGGTGCAATCTCACTTAGAATATGCTGTTCAGTTCTGGGCACCAGTATATAGAAAAGATGTAATGGAGCTAGAGAGAGTGCAAAGACGACAACCAAACTTAAAGGGGAATGGAGCATCTTAGTTTATGAGGAGAGGTAAGGAAATTTAAACTTATTTAGTCTTGAGAAAAGACGGCTTCGGGGGGACATGATTAATTTGTGTAAATATATAAATGGTCCCTACCAAAAGTATGGGGAAAAATTATTTCAAGTAAAGCCCCCTAAAAAGACAAGGGGACATTCCCTTCGGCTGGAGATAAAAAGGATTCAATCTCCAGAGGAGAAGAGCCTTCTTCACTGTAAGAACTGTGAATCTGTGGAATAGCTGCCTGAGGAGCTGGTCACAGCAGGAACAGTAGAGAGTTTTAAGAAAGGCTCAGATAACTATCTGGAACTAAAGAATATGAATGCGTATGTAGTGTAAGGGATTGGGTAGCGAGGTGGTCGTCTCCTGGGTAGACGGGCACGGGTCAGCGGCACAGAAATCCAAACGACAACAGAAGTTCTTTTAAAACTGCCCGCAGACAGTTTTATTGTAAGCAAGTGGTACAAAAAACAAAAGAAATCCTCTGCCTGTCCGGCTCTAACTAAACATAAGGAATTTCTCTCTAAAACAAATGCCGGCCTAATACCAGTCACCAAACATAACAGTATCACTGTACCACAAGGAAAGTGCTCCCACAGGCTCTTGGCAGGTAACCTGTTCCCAGGCTGAGGTGTGTCTGCCACTCTGGCCTTATATAAGGCGGACACACCTGAGCCTAATTAGACAGCCCAAGACCCGGACTGTCCAGGTGGAGTGGGGCCCACCCTCGCTATTCCTACTCCAGCAAACCAGCCCTTGCAAATGGGTTTTACTAAACTTTAAACAAGAGATCTTTTAGATCTCTGATACTTCTAATTCTGGCTGCTGTTTACCTGGCAGATCTTAGGATTCTTGGGCAGGTATATACTCCATCCAGGACCAGTCCAGACACTCTGTCACAGTAGCTATGTAATATTCTGGATCCTTGCTGGCGACGGTTCTGTGGTCAGAGATAGGGTCTCCCCTGGAGCAGATTGGTTCTTGCCTTGTGGGTTTCAGGGCATTATCAAGTGGGGTGGCTGGGCTTAACATCCTAGTCTCCCTCCCTTCTACCACATTTTACCCACCCTTGGTTGAACTTGATGGACACATGTCTTTTTTCAATCGTACTATGTAACTATGTATGGGGGGAAGTTATGGATGGACATTACACGAGGGGAGGTATCAGCAGATTAGGGCAGTGATGTATGGGGGGGCAGCAGGTTATGAGCAGCCTTATATGTCGTGTTCGCTCTGAATTCTCGGGGCAATGTGTCTCCAGTGGAGGGATTGGCAGAGGAGCAGCGAGGAGAGAGGTGGAACAGCCGGGCAGCGGAGGATGGAGTGAAGGGGAGCGAGAGTACTAGACGGTAGGCCGCAGTGAAGAGGTTGCAGTAATCCAGGCCGGAAATGATGAGGGAACAACCAACCAAGCAGTACTTCATCACTATCATATCCTCCCTGTCTCACAACCCCAGGCAACTTTTTAACACCTTCAACGCTCTCCTCCGTCCACAAGCACCCCCTCCCCCATTTCTCCTCTCAGCAGATGATTTCGCCACTCACTTCCTAAATATGATCAATCTCAGACAAAGCTTCACCCCTCAGTCCCCTCAGCCCACCTCTATTCCTGCTCATCACTACTCCCCCCAACTTGCTTCTCTCCTGTCACTCATGACAAGCTCTCCTCTCAACTGTCCAAATCCAACCTCACCACCTGTAATCTTGACCCACTGCCATCCCACCTCATCCCTGACCTTAGTGCTGTTATCATCCCAGCCCTCACCCATCTCTTCAACATATCATTAACCTCTGGCATCTTTCCTTCTTCCTTTAAACACGCCACCATCACCCCCATCCTTAGAAACTGTAACGAACCAAGGTAGTGGATCCACTGGGCCACCGCAAGCGGTGGTACGGGACACACCACGGAGCGGAGTCTAAGTGGGTGCCGGTTTTCACCAGAGCCCACCACAAAGTGGGATGGACTTGTTGCGGCGGGATTCCACCAGGTCGCTACCCCTGATGTGACTTGCTTGCAGTGGTAGCCGAGGTGCAGCGTAGAGCAGAATCGACAGGCAAACTCGTAGTCGGGGATGGGCCAGAAGGTCAGGGCAGGCAGCGAAGGTTTGTGGTCGGAGAACGTAACCTGGAGGGACTTGTAAACAGAAACGGCAACCGGAACACAGAAAAGGCTTCCTCGCAATGGGGTATGGGCACTATGGATTCAGCAAGGTGCTTCCGGAACGTGGAGCAAAATATAGGGTCAGCGGCCGGCATAGCCAATTACCGGCGCGCTGGCCCATTAAAACTGGGAGAGCCGGCATGCGCAGGGCCGCACACACCGGCCGGCAGACAGGCGCGGGGAAGCAGGAACGTGGCCGGGTAAGCGACTGCGCCCCAATGAGCGAGTGTGGCCGCGGGCCGACATGCGGACCGCCGTGCCGCTCGCTGCGGGCGCAAGGAGGAACTCAGGGGACCAAGTGTGCCCGCAGCCCGAACTGTGGGCTGCGGCACAACTCGTGACAGTACCCCCCCCCCCTTTTTCCTGGCCTTAAGAAATCTCTGCAGAAGCCTACGGTCCATAATGTTGTCCTTTCCTCTGGCCCGAACCCCTTCATGGCCAAGATTTCTTTTACAGTGAAGACGTCGGAAGTATCGGCCTCAGGAGAAGGGGCGCCACCCTCTGAGAGAACCTATTCACGATGAAGGGCTTTAGCAGAGAGACGTGGAAGGAGTTCGGGATGCGCATCGAGGGAGGTAACTTGAGCTTGTAAGCCACCGGGTTGATCCTTTTCAGAACCACAGACGGACCGAGATACCGGGGACCTAGCTTGTAGCTGGGGATCTTTAGACGAACGTACTTGAACGACTTTATCCCCGGGTGCAAAAGATGGAGGAGGTCTCCTGTACTTATCCGCTTGGAGTGTAGTTTGGGCAGAGGCCCGTTGCAGAGATCACTGAGCGTCACTCCAGATGGCCCTCAAGTCGCGAACCAGGGTATCCACAGCAGAAATGTCCGAGGCAGACACCAGTGGGTGGGGAGGGCGGGTATGAAGTCCATACAACGCAAAAAATGGAGAGGCACCAGCCGAGGCAAAATCCAAAGAATTATAGGAGAACTCCGCCCAGGGAAGCAAGTTTGACCAGTCGTCCTGTCGGGTGGAGACGAAATGGCGCAAGTAAATCTCCAGGATCTGGTTTACCCTCTCCACCTGCTCATTAGACTGAGGATGGTACGCAGAGGAGAAGTCCAGATTCACTTTTAACTGGGAGCAGAGAGATCACCAGAATCTTGATACAAGTTGCACTCCGCGGTCAGAAACAATATGAAGAGGGAGACCATGTAATCGAAAAATGTGCAGGAAAAAAAGACTCGCAAGGCGAGGTGCAGAAGGTAGGCCAGGTAGAGGCACGAAGTGCGCCATCTTTGAGAAGCGATCCACGACAACCCAAATGACAGTATTACCAGTGGATGACGGAAGATCTGTAATGAAGTCCATGGCCACACGGGACCATGGGCGATTAGGAATGGGCAAGAGTTGAAGCAACCCCGCAGGCTTAAGGTGAAGCGTCTTATTGTGGGCACATACAGGACATGATGCCACAAAATCCTAGATGTGGTCAGGCAACCAATAGTAGCGGGCAATGAGTTGTCCCGTCTTTCGCACTCCAGGATGGCCGGCTACTGCGAACCATGCCCCCACTTCAGAATTTTCCTGCGAAGCGCAGTTCACAAGAAACTCTTGCCAGGGGGTACCTGTCAGAGATCCACTGGGGCCGCGGAAATTAAACGATACGGTGGGATGATGTGACAAGGAGGCGATTCCTCACCAAAAAAGTCCGAGGCACGGGACAGGGTATCCGCTTTGATGTTCTTCTCGGCGAGACAGAAATGGATCATGAAGTTAAATCGCGAGAAGAAGAGGGACCAGCAGGCCTGCCGGGGGTTGAGGCATTGGGCTGTCTGTAGATACGTGAGGTTATTGTGGTCCGAATAAATAGTGACTGGATGACGAGCCCCCTCCAAAAGATGGCGCCACTCCTATAAGGCTAACTTAATAGCCAGCAGCTCATGGTCTCCAATCGTGTAATTCTTCTCGGCTGGAGAGAAAGTTTTCGAAAAGTAGCCACACGTGATGGTCTTGCCCTTAGGATCACGCTGAGTGAGCACCACTCCAGCTCCCACGGAAGAGGCATCTACCTCCAGAAAAAAAGGCTTCTCAATGTCCGGACGGGACAGGATAGGGGCCGATGCAAATGCCGACTTGAGCCGGGAAAATTCGTCTTCAGCCGCCTGTGGCCAAACCTTGGGATTGCCCGACTTCTTAGTAAGAGCCACAATTGGGGCTACCACCATGGAGAAGTGCGGAATAAACTGGCAAGAGTAGTTGGTGAAACCCAAAAAGCGTTGAATGGCTCGTAGGCCGAGAGGGCGGGGCCACTGCAGGACGGCAGACAGCTTGGCCGGGTCCATTTGAAGTACCTTGTCAGAGATTATGTACCCGAGGAAGGGCAAGCTGGACCGATGAATTGGCACTTCTCCAGTTTGGCATATAGGTGGTTATCTCTGAGGCATCTAAGGACCTGGCGCACATGGAGACGGTGGGTCTTTAGGTCAGGCAAGAAGACCAGAATGTCGTCTAGGTATACTACAACGCAGGAATTAAGGAGGTCACGAAAGATCTCATTCACAAATTCCTGAAAGACTGCCGGGGCATTGCACAAGCCGAATGGCATGACCAAATACTCGAAATGGCCATCACGCGTGTTAAATGCTGTCTTCCACTCGTCGCGATGCCGAATGCGGATGAGGTTATAGGCGCGACGTAAATCCAGTTTTGAGAAAATCCTGGCCCCGCGAAGCCGGTCGAAGAGCTCCGTGATCAGAGGTAACGGTTCTTCATGGTTATTTTATTCAGACAGCGATAGACAATGCAGGTACTCAGAGAGCCATCTTTTTTCTCCACGAAGAAGAATCCAGCACCAGCAGGAGATGTGGACTTGCGGATAAAGCCCTTCCGAGATTCTCTTGTATATAGATCGACATGGCTTCGGTCTCAGGAACTGACAGCGGATAAACCCTGCCTTGCGGAGGACTCGTGCCAGGCAACAGGTCAATGGGACAGTCGTAGGGACGATGAGGAGGCAGGGTCTCCGCCTGCTTTTCAGAAAACACTACCACAAAATATTGGTATGCCGAAGGCAGACCTGGTAGGGGTTTAGAGGGCGTCAGTGGAGAAGCGGGGAGCACCGGGCGAGGTGCCACAAGACAACGAGTTTCGCAGTCTTGTCCCCAATGCATTACTTCGCCCGTTTCCCAGTCCAGCATAGGGGCGTGGCGTTGCAGCCACGGGAGCACCAGCTGGATTGCTGAAGAGGAGTGGGGCAGCACATAGAATGCGATCTTATTTCCATGGAGCGCCCCAACGTGCATAAACACTGGCTCCGGGTGGAATCAAATGGAGTCACACAGGATCTCTCCGTTCACGGATGAGATGACCAAAGGCTTCTGGAGGCGGACCACCGGGAGACAAAGTTTCGACACTAAAGCAGCATCCATGAAGTTCCCGAATCAAGGAATCAAGGAAGGCTGGGATTTGGACTTGAGCTCCGGTACCCGATACGACCCGCACCGGCATAAGTCGAACTGTTCTCACCCGGGGATGCCTCTCCCACATACCCTAGGTGCGCACGTTTCCCGGATGGGGGCGCAGGGGATAGCCCCTAAGGAAATGCTCCGGACTGGCACAGTACAAGCACAGGTTCTCAGTGCGACGTCGGGACCACTCTTGTTCAGTAAGCTGGACGTGGTCGATTTGCATCGGTTCTTCACCGGAGTGCTGCGGAAGTGGCAGAGGAGGCTTCTGGAACACCAGAGCCAGGGGAGGGAACCGGCGAGGCCGAATCGAGTCACGATCCTGACGGAGCTCCTCCTGTCGCTCGGAAAAGCGCACGTCGATGTGAGTGGCCAGATGGATCAGCTAACTTAAGAACGTCTGGAGGTCTCTTGCAGCCATAGCATCCTTGACTCTGCCGGAGAGACCCTTCTTGAAGGTAGCACACAAGGCCTCATCGTTCCAGGTCAGCTCAGAGGCCAGTGTGCGGAACTGGACAGCGTAGTCCACTACTGTAGAATTCCCTTGGCGCAAGTTCAGAAGTGCGGTTTCCGCAGAGGATGCGTGTGCTGGCTCCTCAAACACGCAGCGAAACTCCTTGAAAAAGGTCCGCATATCCAATGTCACAGGGTCGCTCTGTCCCAGAGGGTTGTGGCCGAGGCCAGGGCCTTCCCGGAGAGTAAACTGACCACAAACGCTACCTTTGATGGAAACTGGTCGGCCATCAGTTCCACGTGCATGGCCACTGTGTAACAAATCCCCCGCAGAGTTTCAGATCTCCGTCAAACTTAGTAGGTAGCGACAGACAGAGCTTGGGTCCCACGGAGGCAGACGAGATGGCTGGCGTAGGAGGAACCACGGGAGGAGACGAGGGCCGTTGCTGAGAGGCAATAAGTTGCTGCATCATGGCGGTCAACTGGTCTAACTGCTGCGCCTGTTGCGCCAGTTGCTGGGACTGCTGTACCACGATAGACGTCAGGTCTATCACACTGGGTAACGGCACCTTGGCGGGATCCATGGCCGAATCCAACTGTAACGAGCCAAGGGAGGGGATCCCCTGGGCGGTGGTACGGGCCACACCAGGGAGCAGAGTCTAAGTGGGCCCCTTTTTTTTTTTTTTTGTAAACATAATTTTTATTAAATTTTACAAAACAAAAACATATAATAACTGTCCAATGGATGAGATACCACTTGATATACAAAGAAATAATATAAGGCACCATTAGTACAAATAAGAAAAGTACTAAGCAATGAAAGTACAAAATTGCACTAATGAAATACTTTGGTATCATAATAATAAGGATGAAGCAAAAGACAGCTCCATCTTCACTAAAGAAAGGAAACAAAAAATAATAATAAAATAATAATAAAAAATAGCCCCCCTCCCCCTAAAAAACAAAAAAAACAACACAGAACAGTGGTACCCATATGCAGTTATGTATAAGAGACATAATCACATACACCTATGTAATCAAGTAAAGTCTTGGGATAAAAGGTGAAAACAAATACTGTGCTGATACAATGCTGCAAGATCGTCAACCCCTCGCCCCCAAAGCT
>JAODAL010069983.1:0-16118 GCA_025379985.1 Phyllomedusa bahiana
CATCCTGGGCACCCCCCCCGGGGCCACCATTCCCCCCTCCCACAGCGCTCATCTGGTCACCCACCCCGGAGCTCACCATGCCACCTCCCACAGCGCTCATCTGGTCACCCACCACCCACCCCGGAGCTCACCATGCCACCTCCCACAGCGCTCATCTGGTCACCCACCCCGGAGCTCACCATGCCACCTCCCACAGCGCTCATCTGGTCACCCACCCCGGAGCTCACCATGTCACCTCCCACAGCGCTCATCTGGTCACCCACCACCCACCCCGGAGCTCACCATGCCACCTCCCACAGCGCCCCAAAAGCTCATCCCGGCCACCCACCCCGGAGCCCACCATGCCACCTCCCACATCGATCATCTGGTCACCCACCCGAGCATCCCCCCATGTCCCTCCCACAGCGCTCATCTGGTCACCCACCACCCACCCCGGAGCTCACCATGCCACCTCCCACAGCGCTCATCTGGTCACCCACCCCGGAGCTCACCATGTCACCTCCCACAGCGCTCATCTGGTCACCCACCCCGGAGCTCACCATGCCACCTCCCACAGCGCTCATCTGGTCACCCACCCCGGAGCGCACCCGGCCCCCTCCCACAGGGTCATCTGGGGCACCCACCCCGGAGCCACCATGCCCCTCCCCAGCGCTCCCTCGGCACCCCCCCGGGGGCTCACCATGTCACCTTCCCACAGCGCCATCTTCCCCCACCCCCGGGGCCACCATGCACCTCCCCGCGCCCCGCACCCCCACCCACCCCGACTCACCTGCCCCCCCCACACCTCACTGGGCCCCACCCCCCGAGCTCACCTGCCCCCCCTCCCACAAAACGCCTCTGGGCACCCACCCCGGGGCTCACCAGCCACCTCCCCCCCCAAACGCTCATCGGGCACCCACCCCCGGGACTCACCATTCACCTCCCACGCGCCATCGGGCCCCCCCCCCCCCGGCTACCATGCCCCCCTCCCACAGCGCTCATCTGGTCAACCACCCCCCACCCCGGAGCTCACCAGCCACCTCCCACCGCTCATCTGGCACCCCCCCAGCTCACCATCCCACCTCCCACACGCTCACTGGGCACCCACCCCGGAGCTCACCATGTCACCTCCCACAGCGATCATCTGGTCACCCACCCCCCAGCTCACCCCACCCTTTTCCCCCAGCGCCATCTGGTCACCCACCCCGGGGCCACCATGCCACCCCCCCCACGCGCCAATTTCACCCCCCCCCCCCCCGGGGCTCACCATGCCCCCCCCCACGCTTTATCTGTCACCCCCCCCCCCACCACCATGCACCTCCCACAGCGCCATCTTCACCCCCCCGGGGCTCACCATGCCCCTCCCACAGCGCCATCTGTCACCCCCAACCCGAGCTCACCACCCACCTCCCACAGCGCTCATCTGGTCACCACCCCGGAGCTCACCCGCCCCCCTCCCACAGCGCTCCCCCTCGGTCACCCCACCCCCAGCTCACCATGCCACCTCCCCCACGCTCATCGGTCACCCACCCCGGAGCTCACAGCCCCCCCCTCCCACAGGTCCCGGCACCCACCACCCACCCCGGGGCTCCCATCCACCCCCACAGCGCTCACTGGTCACCCCACCCCCGACTCACCAGCCACCTCCCCAGCGCCATCTGGTCACCCCCCCCGGAGCTCAACCACCCCCCCCCACCCCCCCCCCCTTCCCCCCTTTCCCCCCCCCCCCGGACTCACCATGTCCCACACCTCATTGGGACCCCCCCCGGGCTCACCTGGCCCCCTCCCCCCCTCCGGTCACCCACCCCAGCCACCTGCCCCCTTCCCCCCCCCACTTCACCCCCCGGAGCCCACCCTTTCCCCCCTCCCCAGCGCCAACCGGTCCCCCCCCCCCCCGGCTCACCATGCCCCTCCCCAGGTCACCGGTTCCCCCCCCCCCGGAGCTTCACCATTTCACCCTCCCACACGCGCCACTTTCACCCCCCACCCCCCCGGGAGCTCACCATGCCACCTCCCCCCAGCCCCCCTCATCCCCGTCCCCCCCCAACCCACCCCACCAAAACCCCCCCCCACACCTCATCTGGTCACCCACCCCGGGCCACCATGCCCCCCTCCCCCAGCGTCATCGGCCCCCACCCCAGCTCACCATCCCCCTCCCACACGCTCATCTGGCACCCACCCCGGAGCCCACCCTTTCCCCCTCCCCCACGCCATCTGGTCCCCCCAACCCGGAGCTCACCACCCCCTCCCACAGCGCTCATCTGGTCACCCACCACCCACCCCGGAGCCCACCATGCACCTCCCACGCGCTCATCTGGCACCCCACCCCGGGACCAAACCCTCCCCTCCCACAGCCTCACTGGTCACCCACCCCAGAGCTCACCATGCCCCCTCCCACAGCGCTCATCTGGTCCCCCACCACCCCCCCCCCAACTCACCTGCCACCTCCCACAGCGCTCAACTGGTCACCCACCCCAAAAACCCCCCCCCACCCCGGCCCCCCCCCCTGCCACCTTCCCACAGCGCTCACTGGGCACCCCCCCACCCCGACCTCCCCAAAGATGGGCACCCCCCCCAGACCTCATACAGGTCCCCCCACCCCCCCCCCGGGAGCTCACCATGCACCCTCCCCCAGCGCTCCCTCGGTCACCCACCCCGGAGCTCACCTGCACCCCCACAGCGCTCATCTGGTCACCCACCCCCCGGCTCACCATTCCCCCCCACACGCTCACTTTTACCCACCCCCCCACTCACCAGGCACCCCCCCGCCCATCTTCACCCACCCCGGGGGCTCACCATCCACCTCCCACAGCGCTCATCTGGTCACCCACCCCCCACTCACCATGCCCCCCTCCCACACGCTCAACCGGGCACCCCCCCCCGGAGCTCACCATGTCACCTCCCACAGCGCTCATCGTCCCCCCCCCCCCCGGAGCTCACCATTTCCCCCTCCCACAGCCCAAACCTGGTCACCCACCACCCCCCCCCCGGAGCCACCAGCCCCCCTCCCCAGCGGGTCATCTGGTCCCCCGCCCCGGAGCTCACCATGTCACCTCCCACAGCGCTCATCTGGTCACCCACCCCGGAGCTCACCATGCCACCTCCCACAGCGCTCATCTGGTCACCCACCCCGGAGCTCACCATGCCACCTCCCACAGCGCTCATCTGGTCACCCACCCCGGAGCTCACCATGTCACCTCCCACACGCTCACTGTCACCCCCCACCCCCCCGGGGCTCACCGGGGACCTCCCACGCCTCACTGGTCACCCCACCCCGAGCTCACCATGCACCTCCCACAGCGCTCATCTTTGGGCACCCACCCCGGGGCTCACCATGCCCCCCCCACAGCGCTCATCTGTCACCCACCCCGGGGGCTCACCATTCACCTTTCCCACCGCTCATCGTCACCCACCCCGACCCCATGCCCCCTCCACAGCGCTCATCTTGTCACCCACCACCCCCCCGGGGCCACCATGCCACCTCCCCCACGCTCACTGGTCACCCCCCCGGGACTCACCATGTCCCTCCCACAGCGCTCATCTTTTCCCCAACCCCGGACTCCCATCCCCCCCCACCGCTCATCTGTCACCCACCCCGAGCTTCCCCATGCCACCTCCCCAGCGCTCATCTGGGCACCCACCCCCCCGACTCACCAAGCCACCCTCCCCCACGCTCATCTGGTCCCCCACCCCCACCCCCCGGCCACCTGACCCCCACAGCGTCATCGGTCACCCCCCCCCGAGCTCACCCTTCACCCCCACAGCGCTACTGGTCACCCACCCCCCCCCAGCTCACCCTGACCTCCCACAGCGCTCACCCCGGTCCCCCCCCCCCCAGCTACCATTAACCTCCCACAGCCTCTTCGGTCCCCCCCAACCCGGCCACCCTGCCACCTCCCACACGCTATCTGGTCACCCCCCCCCCCCCGGATTCCCCGCCCCCCCCAAGCGCTCATCTGGTCACCCAAACCCCGAGCCACCATCCCCCCCCACCGTCATTGGTACCCCCCCCCCCCCGGGGGCTCACCATCCCCCTCCCACAGCGCTCTCTGGTCACCCCCCCGCCACCATGCCCCCCCCCACGCGCTCACTGGGCCCCCCCCCCGGGGCTCACCATGCCCCCCTCCCACAGCGCTCATCGGGCCCCACCCCCGGGGCTCACCATCCCCCCTCCCCAGCGCTCATCTGGGCACCCCACCCCCCGAGCTCACCATGTCACCCCCCCACCACACCCGGGCACCCCCCACCCCGGACTCACCATGCCCCCCCCCGCGCTCACTGGGCACCCCCACCCCCCGGGGCTCACCCATGCCCTCCCACAGCGCCATCTGGTCCCCCCCCCCCGGGGCTCACAGTCACCTCCCCCCAACGCTCATCTGGGCACCCAAAACCCCCCCCCGGGGCTCACCAGCACCTCCCACAGCCTCACTGGTCACCCACCCCCGGAGCTCACCATGACACCTCCCAACGCTCACGGTCACCCACCACCCACCCGGAGCCACCCCACCTTTCCCCCAGCGCTCACCTGGTCACCTGCCCCGGAGCTCACCATGCACCTCCCACACGCCCCATCTGGTCCCCCCCCGAGCTCACCATCACCTCCCACACGCCATCGGTCCCCCCCCCCACCCCAGCTCACCATGCCCCCCTCCCAACGCTCATCGGTCCCCACCCCGCTCACCATGCCACCCCCACAGCGCCATCTGGGCCCCCCCCCCCCCGGGCTCCCCCATGCACCTTTCCCCCACGCCATCTTCCCCCACCCCCCCGAGCCACCATGCACCTCCCACAGCCCATCTGGTCACCCACCCCGACTCACCATGTCCCCCCCCCCACAGCGCTCTCTGGTCCCCCCCCCCACCCCCGGGGCTCACCATGCACCTCCCACAGCGCTCCTGGGGCACCCACCCCGGGGCCACCAAAAGCCCCCTCCCACACGCTCACTGGTTCCCCCCCCCCCACCCCGGAGCTCACCATGACACCTCCCACAGCGCTCATCGGGTCACCCCCCCCCCCGGGGCCACCCTTCACCTCCCACAGCGCTACTGTCCCCCCCCCCCTTTACCAGCCCCCCTCCACAGGGGGCCACTGGGCCCCCCCCACCCCGGGCCCCCCCCGCCACCTCCCACAGGGGCCCCTCCCGGTTTTCCCCCCCCCCCGGAGCTCCCATGTCCCTCCCCAGCCTCATCTGGTCACCCACCCCCCCACCCCGGCTACCCTCCCACCTCCCCCAAAACGTCATGTGGGGAACCCAACCCCCGGGGGCCCCATGGGCCACCCCTCCCCAGGTCATTTTGGTAACCCCCCAAAACCCCCAAGACCCCCACCCCCATTGGACAACCCCCCCGGAGCTACCACCCCCTCCCCCAACGTCCTGGCCCCACCCCCCAGTCACCAGACCCCCAACGCCTTCTGGCACCCACCCCGGGGCCCCCCAAGCCACCCCCACAGCCTCATCGACCCGCCCCCCGGGGCCTCCATGCCACCCCCCAGCCCATTTGGGCACCCCCCCGGAGCCCCCCCAAATTGCCACCTCCACACCTCAATCCCGGCCCCCCCCGGGGCTCCCATGCCACCCCCACAGCCCTCCTGGTCCACCCCCCCCGGAGCCCCCATTTCACCCCCACACCCCTCATGGCACCGCCACCCCCCCAGTCACCCGGCCCCTCCACCACCCTCTGGGCACCCCCCAACCCCCCCCGAGCCCCATGCCACCCCCACAGCCTCACTGGTCACCCACCCCGGAGCCCCATGCCACCCCCTCACCCCCCATCCACCCCCCCGAGCCCCATGTTGCGCTACCTTCCAACAGCGCCATCTGTCCCCTTTCCCTGTCACTTACATTGTCGCCCGCCTGTCCTTTACATTGCCTGGCGCTTACATAGTCACCCACCGCCCCCCACCCGCTCACCTCTCCATACGCATGGCCTCCGTCCTGCGCAGCTTCTCCTCCCAGGTCTCGTTCAGCGCGGCGATGATCTTCTCCGTCTCCTGCAGCCTCTCCATGGCCTCCTCCGTACAGATGGAGACATCGTCCACATCCTCGCTGAAGGGCTCCGGCTGACCGTTCATGGCAGGGGGCGACATGGGAGCAGGGGCGGGGGGAGGGGAGCTGGGATCGGATGGTGGGAGAGGGGCGGAGGACTGGAGAGGGGCACAAGGGGCAGCTACACCGTCCTCCATGGTCAGATCTGTGAGAGAAGTGGAGACCATGTATTAGAGCACAGGAGGTAAGAGCGGGACCCCTCCAATGGTGCGACAGACCCCCGGAGCGAGGCCCCTCCAATGGTGCTGCCTGCGCCCGGCGCGAGGCCCCCCCAATGGTGCGACACACCCCCGGAGCGAGGCCCCTCCATTGGGGCGACAGACCCCGGAGCGAGGCCCCTCCAATGGTGCGACAGACCCCCGGAGCGAGGCCCCTCCAATGGCGCGGCCTGCCCCCCGGAGCGAGGCCCCTCCAATGGTGCGACAGACCCCCGGAGCGAGGCCCCTCCAATGGTGCGACAGACCCCCGGAGCGAGGCCCCTCCAATGGTGCACAGACCTCCGGAGCGAGGCCCCCTCCAATGGCGCTGCCTGCCCCCCGGAGCGAGGCCCTCCAATGGGTGCGACAACCCCCGAGCGAGGCCCCTCCAATGGTGCGACAGACCCCCGGAGCGAGGCCCCTCCAATGGTTGCACAGACCCCGGAGCGAGGCCCCTCCAATGGTGCGACAGACCCCCGGAGCGAGCCCCTCCAATGGGGCGACAGACCCCCGGAGCGAGGCCCCTCCAATGGTGCGACAGACCCCCGGAGCGAGGCCCCTCCAAATCTGCGAAAGACCCCCGTAGCCACCACCCACCAATTGAGAGACAGACCCCCGGAGCGAGGCCCCTCCAATGGTGAGACAGACCCCCGGAGCGAGGCCCCTCCAATGGTGCGACAGACCCCCGGAGCGAGGCCCCTCCAATGGTGCGACAGACCCCCGGAGCGAGGCCCCTCCAACGGTGCGACAGACCCCCGGAGCGAGGCCCCTCCAATGGTGCGACAGACCCCGGACTCACCCGCCAGCCCCTGGCTGTACAGTAGCTGCCGCAGCCGCGCCACCTCCTCCTTCAGCACCCGGATCAGCCTGGCGTGCGGATCCTCGTTGATGATGGCGTTACACTTGATCTGCTTGGCGCGGTCGGCGTACCTGGAGGACACGGCACAGGTCACCACCTCCGTGTACCAGCAGGGCGGCGCCATCACTGGGGACACAGAATACCAACCCTGCCTCCAGAGCTGCACTCGCTGTGCACACACAGTACCACCCCTGCCTCCAGAGCTGCACTCGCTGTGCACACACAGTACCAACCCTGCCTCCAGAGCTGCACTCACTGTGTACATACATAATTTATCATACAGCCCCTCCCTCCAGAGCTGCACTCACTATTCTGCAGACTCTCCAAGCGTTCCCCGATTGTCCAGAGTCTGTGTGGAGCTTGCATCCGGCCACTATGAGATGATCTGACATAGCAACAACTAACCCTACTCTATGGGGGCTCAGAGGTGTCACCCACAAGCTTGCTGACCGTTTCCTGACAGGCAGGGCTGGGACACACATTATGGCACCCTAAAACAAATGTGTAAAATGGGGGAAAGAGCGGAGGGGGGGGGGGGGTGTTTAAACTTATCAATTGTTTTTCAAACTTCTTAAAATGGGCTTTAATTTTAGTCCCCCCCCCCCAAGGGGTATCTGAACAATGGGGGGGGGGGCTGACCAGTCGTGCACTAGAACGATAATCTATGCAACAGCGCTACTACAGCCTCAGGCAGGAGGTTATTGAGGCAGAAGGAGGCCGGGAAGGGGGTGGGGGGAATCATAGGGACAGTAAGGGTATGTTCACAGGACGTATCTGCAGGGTGTACTTCGGCGCAATACTGTGTACGCCCCACAAATACTGTAACATCTGTGTGTTCTACCTGTTTCCCCGTCCTTTCTAATCGGTAACAGATCAGAGAGTACAGCTCTGAAGCCTCACAGGACAACAGCACCAGAGTCAGATAGATGGATAGAATGGATACATGGAGCCAGAATGCACCGGGCCGAGAGGGTTCACTTAACGCGGGGGGCATGGGGGGGGGGGGTGCGGCGCACGTACCGCGGGGGGCATGGGGGGGGGGGGCGCACTTACCGCGGGGAGCATGGGGGGGGGGGTGCGCACTTACCGCGGGGGGCGCGCACTTACCGCAGGGTACTCAGCGTCTCCTCGTAGTTGATATCGGCCGGGCTCAGAGCTGCAATCATGGCTGTCCGGGAGTTCCCTCCTGCAGCACAAACCATTCGTCACATACAAGCCGCTGATGCGGAGGTCCCTCTGACAAGCCCTCCTGGCACAGAACTCACCCAGGTTCTCCTTCAGCAGCCAGGTCAGCGCCGAGTCCCGGTACGGGATGAAATCAGATTTCTTCTTCTTCGATTGCTGTAGAAACAATTAGTGACGCTGTTATAACCGGCAGCAGAGGCTCCGCCCTCCCACGCCGTGACATCACCAGCCGCATACTTACATGTCAGCGCCCGTCTCCCCGCTATGGGACAGCATTAGAGAGAGACAGAGGTGAGAAGCGAGCACTCCGAAAAATCACATCACTCAGCACTATTATAACGGTGCCGGAGCGTAATAGGAGCGGCCAATATCACATCTTATTACAGTACAGCAGCGTTCTAAGAGGAGCAGCCGATATCACATCTTATTACAGTACAGCAGCGTTTTAAGAGGAGCGGCCGATATCACAATCTATTACAGTACAGCAGCGATCTAAGAGGAGCGGCCGATAAACACATCTTAATACAGTACAGCACGTTATAAGAGGAGCGGCCGATATCACATCTTATACAGTACAGCAGGTTTAATAAGAGGAAGCGGCCGAAATCACATCTTATTACAGTACAGCAGTGTTATTAAGAGGGCGGCCCCATATCACATCTTATTACAGTACAGCAGTGTAATAAGAGGAGCGGCCGATATCACAACTATTACAGTACAGCAGTGCTATAAGAGGGGCGGCCGATATCACATCTTATTACAGTACAGCAGCATTATAAGTGGAGCGGCCGATACTGGTCTCACACAAAAAGATGAATATACGTGAACACTACAGGCATCTGAACTGGCTGATACCAGGGAGCAATTGATCCACGTGCGATCCTGGGATCGCCCTGAAGCGGCTCCACACTCACCATGTCAGCCAGCGCCGAGATCACCTTTCCCAGTGTAGTCAGCGACTTGTTGATGTTTGCACCTTCCTGCAAGTTAAGACGGACAGCCTGTCACCTCCTGCCCAAAGAGGATAAAGAGGGAGCCTCTGGGCACAGCGCCGCCCTGCTGGAGGACAAATCGCTCACCTTCAGCCGGGTTCCTTTTGCTCCGGAGGAGTCCGCTCTCTCACTTCCTGCTAAATCCACCAGACTGATCTTACTGACCTGCAACACAAGGGGGAGCTCATGAGAGGAGGGGTCTCCATGGCAGAAGGAGGCTATGGGCGATGGGTCCCCATGGTGACTATCGGTGGGGCGACCAGTTCCTCCTCCCCCTCCCCTCATGACCGTGCGTCCGGTTCCCCCTCCCCTCATGGCCGTGCGTCCGGTTCCCCCTCCCCTCATGGCCATGCGTCCGGTTCCCCCTCCCCTCATGGCCGTGCGTCCGGTTCCCCCTCCCCTCATGGCCGTGCGTCCGGTTCCCCCTCCCCTCATGGCCGTGGCATGGCCTATGGCATCACCTTCTCAGTGTCCAGGTTGGTCATCTCATCATGTCTTTTCTGGGTGAAGACGATGGTGAAGACGGCGTGGGAGCGACTGCTGGTCTCGTTCATGTTGGTGGCAGCGACTGTCCTGAGGAGAGCAGACACCGGGGTCATACTGTGAAGGTGCACTGAGCGGGCCGGTGGGGCGCAGGGAAGGTGCACTGAGCGGGCCGGTGGGGCGCAGGGAAGGTGCACTGAGCGGGCCGGTGGGGCGCAGGGAAGGTGCACTGAGCGGGCCGGCGGGGCGCAGGGGAGTTGCACTGAGCGGGCCGGCGGGGCGCAGGGGAGTTGCACTGAGCGGGCCGGTGGGGCGCAGGGGAGTTGCACTGAGCGGCCGGGGGCGGGGGGAGTTGCATTTGACCGGGCCGGGGGGGCCGGGGGATTTTAAATTTACGGGCCGGCGGGGCGCAGGGGAGTTGCACTGAGGGGGACCCGGGCGGGGCGCGGGGGTTTTTGCACGAGGGGGAGCCGGCGGGGCGCGGGGGAGTTTGCACTGAGCCGGGGCCGGGGGGCCCGCAGGGTTTTTGCACGAGGGGGGCCCGGGGGGGCCCCGCATGGGATTTAAACTGAGCGGGCCCGGCGGGGCGCAGGGGATTTGCACTGAAGGGGGCCCGGGTGGGGCCGGGGGGATTTGGGCACTGAGCGGCGGCCCGGCAAAACACAGGGGAGTTGCATTTGAGCCCCCCGGGCGGGGAAAAAGGCACTCCCTTTGGCCTTTTTCCCCCACAGCCCAAAGGGGTAAGCGATGTCGTTGAAGGGGGGAACGGCCGGTTTGGGACAGATCCTCCACGTACGGCCCCAGGAAAAATCGGGTCCCCGCACTCTAAATTTTTCCCCTTTTTTTTTGGGCGGGAAAGGGACCCGGAAAGGGCGCTCACATTAAATCTCCAGGGTAGCGGCCCCCTGGGGGAGTGGAAGAAAAACCGGAAAGGAACAAACACCCAAAACCCCCCCAAAAAATATACCCCCCCACAATCCCCCCACGTAAACCCCTGTAACCCTAAAGCCTAAATACACCCCACGAAAACCCCCCCACAATCCACAAATTCCTCCCACCCTATAAAAAACCCACATATCCCCTTTTTTATATACAAACAGGCTGCATATACCCATATATCTTGCGCGTTTCGAGTCTGAAAAGTTGTAATTTTCCTTTTGATACATCGTGTGCCGCTATAGGCTAATGTCATCAAGATGTCTCTAAAACAAAATGGCTGTTTTTACATTGTACGCGCCATCACTTTGTTCTTGTACTACTATTTTTTCTGTCTGGATTTACCTCGCTCGGCCGGGCAGCTTGTGGGGGGACAGCCTGGGGAGTCATTTTCTACATTTTGTATTACTCTTCAATAGCCAATATATACAGCCCTCCCGTGCATACATATACCGCCATATACAATCTTCTCCTTTATACATACAGCTAATATACACTATATTTAAAACCCTTATATCTTGTACATTCAACATATACAAACTTATCCAAAATACATGCCCTGCCCTCCCCCTACATACACCCCTCCTCCCATCTACAAACTCCCATATACCATGTATATATGCCCTTCCCCTGTACATACCCCACCTCCTTTATACAGTGACACCCCCCCTGCTCCTATATATACATACTCCCATATACCATGTATATGCCCTTCTCCTGTACATAATCCACCCCCTGTATACAGTGTACACCCCCCCTGCTCCTATATACCGTTTATATGCCCTTCTCCTGTACATACCTCCCCCCTGTATACAGTGTACACCCCCTGCTCCTATATACATACTCCCATATACCCTGTATATATGCCCTTCCCCTGTACATAATCCACCCCCTGTATACAGTGTATACCCCCCTGCTCCTAAACATACCCCTATAGCGTTTATACCCTTTCCCCTGTACTAATCCCCCTCGTATACAGTGTACACCCCCCTGCTCCTATATACATACTCTCATATACCCTGTATATATGCCCTTCCCCTGTACATAATCCACCCCCTTTGGGGTTTTACAGTGACCCCCCCTGCCCATATAATACTCCCATATACCGTTTTAGCCCCCCCCCGTACATCCCCCCACCCCCCCTGTAACAGTTACCCCCCCCGCTCCTATAACTACTCCCATACACCGTTTATATGCCCTTCCCCTGTACATACCCCACCCCCTGTATACAGTGTACACCCCCCTGCTCCTATATATATACCCCAAAACCCTTTTATACCCCTTCCCTGTCTACCCCACCCCCTGTATACAGTGTACACCCCCCTGCTCCTATATACATACTCTCATAAAACCCGTATAAGCCCTTCCCCGACATAACCCCCCCCTTAATAAGTGAAAAACCCCCTGCTCCAATACACATACTCCCATATAGCGTTTATATGCCCTTCCCCTGTACATAATCCACCCCCTGTATACAGTGTATACCCCCCTGCTCCAATACACATACTCCCATATAGCGTTTATATGCCCTTCCCCTGTACATAATCCACCCCCTGTATACAGTGTATACCCCCCTGCTCCAATACACATACTCCCATATAGCATTTATATGCCCTTCCCCTGTACATAATCCACCCTCTGTATACAGTGTACACCCCCCTGCTCCTATATACATACTCCCATATACCCTGTATAACCCTTTTTCCCCGGAAACCTACCCCACCCCCGTAACATTTAAAAACCCCCCTCCCCTATATAAATACTCTCAATAGCTTTTTATATGCCCTTCCCCTGTACATAATCCACCCTCTGTATACAGTGTACACCCCCCTGCTCCTATATACATACTCCCATATACCGTTTATATGCCCTTTCCCTGTACATAATCCACCCCCTGTATACAGTGTACCCCCCCTGCTCCTATACACATACTCCCATATACCGTTTATACCCCCTTCCCGTACAAACCCCCCTCGTAACAGTTACACCCCCCCCTATAACTACCCCAAACCCCTTTAAAACCCCTTTCCCCTGTACATCCCCCACCCCCTGTATACGGTAACCCCCCTCTCCATAAACATCTCCAAACCCTGTAAAATCCCCTTTCCCCCTGACTAATCCACCCCCTGAACATGACACCCCCCTGCTCCTATACACATACTCCCATATACCGTTTATATGCCCTTCTCCTGTACATAATCCACCCCCTGTATACAGTGTACACCCCCTGCTCCTATATACATACTCCAAAACCCCTGTAATATCCCTTCCGCTGTACATAATCCACCCCCTGTATACAGTGTACACCCCCCTGCTCCTATACACATACTCCCATATACCGTTTATATGCCCTTCTCCTGTACATAATCCACCCCCTGTATACAGTGTACACCCCCACATACATTACCTCCACAGAGTAGGACAGTTGTGGACTTTTATTTTCTGATATTCTGGCAAATAAATCTTCACATAACTGCAGAAAAAAGTAAGAAGAGTCCGTGAGCGTAATCCCCGAACCCCAACATTACCGAGGTACCCCCAACTGTAATTTCCAGGACCAACCAATCATCTCCACTAAAACTGGACTACCCTCTTTTCACACTGTACAACCGACGCCCCACATACCAGGTTTAAACCACACGCCCCCCCCTCCCATACCTGGGGATAATCCTACACTGCCCCCTCGATACCTGGGGGATAATCCCCCAATGCCCCCCCCATACTGGGGGATAACCCACACGCCCCCCCCCAAAACCCGGGGGAAATCCCACCTTGCCCCCCCCCAAACCGGGGGGTAATCCACACTGCCCCCCCCCAAACCGGGGGGGTAATCCCACCGCCCCCTCCTACCGGGGGGAAACCCCACACTGCCCCCTCCATACCTGGGGGATAATCCCACACTGCCCCCTCCATACCTGGGGGATAATCCAACACTGCCCCCTCCATACCTGGGGGATAATCCCACACTGCCCCCCTCCATACCGGGGGGATAATCCCACACTGCCCCCTCCCCCACCTGGGGGAAACCCAATGCCCCCTCCATACCTGGGGATAATCCCACACTGCCCCCCCCCCATACCTGGGGGATAATCCCACACTGCCCCCTCCATACCTGGGGGATAATCCCACACTGCCCCCCAACCTGGGGATAAACCCCCTGCCCCCTCCATACCTGGGGGATAATCCAAACTGCCCCCTCCATACCTGGGGGATAATCCCACACTGCCCCCTCCATACCTGGGGGATAATCCCGTGCTGCTCGCTCTCCGGTTTCCCCATCATGGTGTAGGATTTCCCAGCTCCCGTCTGTCCATAGGCGAATATACAAACATTATATCCTTCAAAGGCATGCAAGAGCATCTCCTCCCCGATGTCCTGGTACACCCGCCGCTGAGACGCAAACTGGGGGTCTTCTTCCTGTAATGGAGGGTCGTTATTATATCCGAGAGACCAAGTCACCTGCCAGCACCGCATGTCAGAGAATGCTGGGAGTTGTAGTGTAACAGCTGGCAGCTACTGGTCTATATAACCACTGTGTAATGATCATACAGAGCATGCTGGGAGTTGTAGTGCATCCGGCAGTCTGTATTGTACAGCACAGGCCATGCAGAGTGGGTTCTCACCGTAGTGTGCGACCAGTAGGAGTAGTCAAACGTGAAGCTCTTTGGGGCATCTTTGGGCTGCTTAGGGTTCGAAATACCTAAAATAAAGCATAGATGTGAGAGGTCCTGCTGCAGGGATCGGGTCACATCACCTCTTACAGGACATAGAGGGAGCCGCTTACATGTGCTGTTCCCCTGCATCTGGATCACACACTTGGCATCATGGGAAATTTCTCGGGTGTTGAAGGGCCGCACGCGGACGGCGACTTTCACTGAAGCTCCGGACATCTTGAACCGGCGTCACCCAAACCAAAGGCAAATCTGGGGAGAGGAAGAGAAATTGCATCAGCAGTCGCAAGGGAGGGGAGAGCGCCGGTGGGCGGCAGCGGATGGGGGGAGCGCGGGCGGGCGGCAGCAGATGGGGGGAGCCGCCGGGCACGCACCCTCCGGTGGGCGGCAGCGGATGGGGGGAGCCGCCGGCGGATGGGGGAGGGGGTCACCGGCGGGCGGCAGCGGATTGGGGGGAGCCGCCGGGCACGCACCCTCTGGCGGGCGGCAGCGGATTGGGGGGAGCCGCCGGGCACGCACCCTCCGGCGGGCGGCAGCAGATGGGGGGAGCCGCCGGGCACGCACCCTCCGGCGGGCGGCAGCGGATTGGGGGGGGGGGGGGGAGCGCCGCCGGGCACGCACCCTCCGGCGGGCGGCGGCGAATGGAGGGAGCACCGGCGGAAGGGGGGGGGGGGGGCGCCCGCGGGCACGCACCCACCGGCGGGCGGCAGCGGAAGGGGAGCCCCCGGGCACGCACCCTCCGGCGGGCGCCATAAATTGCAGCCGGAGATCCTTTCCTGACCCCAGGCCCGCAGCACAGAGGATCAGGGGTTAATCCCGGCTGGAGAGCGGGCACGAGGCTCTCATGTCTTACACAACAAACATCTGAAGAATGTGCACAAGACCAGCACTGCCTGCCCCATGATGCATCTGCAGCCTTATGTCACCCACACTGCCTCAGCCATCACCCCGGGCCGGCAGCAGGACTGTTCCTGTTGCCCGTAGCAACCAGAGCTCGACTTTCTCTCATATTCCCAGTGCAGTGTAAGAAATGAAAGCTGAGCTCCCATTGGTTGTCTCTGTTGCCCATAGCAACCTGAGCTCAGATTCCAATACTTGCACTGCTCTGGTAAAATGAAAGCTGCACCGTGATTGGTTGTGTTCGTTGCCCATAGCAACGAAAACTAAGCTTTCATTTCTTCTACTACTGTGGGAAAATGAAAGCCGAGCGCTGATTGGTTGCTATGGGCAACTAGGACAGTTTTGTTAAGTGAGGCCCCATACAAACACCCCCCAATACACGTCCAGACGGCTGTGGTGACAGACGGGGGTCACCATGGAGGGACACGTGCGGGCACTTCTGGCACGCCTGGCATCCCGAGTGCTCGCAGGTCACCTGTCAGGCCGGGCGCTCCCCGCAGGATGAATCACAGCCTCATCATCTTATCAGCCGGATCCTCATTATCCACCACGCAGCGACGCCATGAACAAGACGCCGGCTCACGTGTCGCGGGTGCGCACCATCCGCCGACCTCCGCCTGATCAGTGTGCCGCCATCTACCAGGGAGGCCCGAGTCCTGGATACCGCTCACTACGCCCCGCAGGCTGCGCCATACAATGTGGCCGTCCATATAGCCACACGTCTACATCTCAGACGACCACTACCGCCCCCTGATGTGGAGGAACAGCAGAAAAACTAACAAAGGTGACAAAAAACAGGAAAAAAATTCACAGAACCAAGACGGCTCAGAACCCGCACACATGGCGGCAGCCGCGGCCCCCCCCGAAATA
>JAODAL010069984.1:0-16118 GCA_025379985.1 Phyllomedusa bahiana
GGGCCTAACAAAGAGACCTGCATTACAAAGAAATGATGTGTATCCAATATAAGTTCAGGCTGCCCAATATCCAGGAAATATTTCAATAGCAAACTGTTAAAAATTTAAAGATATTGCAGTGCATTGTCTACACTAAGTCTTGGTGAACTTTATCCAGTGTTCTTTATAGATAGAGCTTGTCTGTTTTCGCCCGGGCCCCCCCCCCCCGCTCCCTCCGTGACTTTACAGCGGTAGATGCTGCTTTAAAATTCTCTAGCTAACTACATAAAATCTTCAAATCTCTAATCTAAGTAAGTGGAAGGATCACAGCTAATAGTAGAGGTTTCTCTGTGCAGAAATAGACTAATTTCGCTGAGCTGTTTGGCCACAGGCAAAGCGCACGTCCTATTCCTATGAGACGCTGAGAGACACTAAGGCTGAACAGGAAACGCTGTTCTTTGTAATACGAGGTCATGTGATTTTTCCAGCCAATCGCAACCATACACATCCCAGTCATGACGTCGCACACACATCTCACCCTGCTCTATTCTGTAATCTGATTTGCTGGCCGCCAAAATTACAGGAAGCGCCAAATGGCGCACTCTTAATAGATGATGCACAGATTTTAACCTTAATTATCGCATGATCTGAAAATTTCGATCACCATAAAAACCGTGCCGATTTCAACTTTGTCGATAAAAATCGCTCAACACTAATGGTCACACTTAATATTAGCAAAACTTAATTATTTCAGAACTTCAAAGAAAATCTAAAACAAGAGAAGACAAAGTAAACACATAATGAAGTTTGAAATAAGCATTTTATTTATTAATGTAATCCAACGTAATCCAACTATTGTAAAACAAAAAGAATGATTCGAAAATGTGCCTTTTCCTATTGATATGTGTCATGGACGCCCCTGCGACCCCCGTGACACATATCAGGGATAGTGCACCGTTAATTGGCCATTACCGGACGCTGCTACTATTTAAGCCAGCCTCTTCCTGGTGACCCTGATGGATCTTTAGTCAACATTGCCTATTGTGAAAGCGTTCCAGAAGCCTTATCTTGATTACTGTGTACCGATCCGCTTGCCTACGTTTATTGACCACGAATCTCTGCCGCCTGTCCTGACCTTCCTGCCTATCCCCGACTCCGAGCCTTCCTGACGAATCTGTACCTCGCCTACCCTTGGCCGCCACCGCCAGCAAGTTCCGCCAGTGGAAGCAACCTGGTAGACTCCCACCGCAGCAAGTCCATATCGCTTTGCGGCGAGCTCTGGTGAATACCGGGACCTACTTAGATTCTGCTCCCTGGTGTGGGCTTCCACCATCGCTTGCGGTGGTCCAGGGGATCCACTACCGCAGACCGTTACAATATGTGGCTCTTCTAAAATATTTAAGCGCCCTTTACAGGACGTACAATGCTCTTCAGGAACATTTTGTGACAAACAATTTTCCTATTAGTATGTCCACAAGGCAGCTATGTTGCATCACTTTCTCTTGCACTAGCTTGACTGAAAAAAACAATGCTAGTGTGCTACAAAGTATAGGTTTGCTCTCCACTTATTAAAGGGTTTTTCCCATCTATGTGGTTTTACTCTTCACAGCCTCTTCCGGCTCTCACTTTCTGTGCAGATTGTGGACAGGTCTACAGCAGTGACTCTGACCTTTCAGCTCTTCTTATTCAGCTATTCCTATTCCTATCTGAGCCTGATAGAGGGACATTACTGATGGATGAGTTGTCCAAGAATGTCTGGCTATAAATGTGAGCTAGCAGAGTTTGTTATGAGCAGATGCTTCTAGTAAGAGAGAGAAGCATACATGCTTTCAACACACATTGCTGCTGAGTGACTGTAATTTTTAGTGTAATTACACATAAATATGCTCTGCAGACTTAATGGGATAGTGCAGGGCTTCTCCATGGTTAGTAACTCTAAGGGTATGTTAACACTGTGTACTTGCGGGGTGTAATTTGGTGCATCATTGTGTTTCAATACACTCAAATTGTGGCCCGCGAATCCGGTAATTCATAGCTCTTAATGCCTGAGGGAAAAGATTTGACATGTCACTTCTTCTCGCCGTTTACGCGCCGGGGAAAGTGAAAATAAATGGGAGTCAGCTGTCCAGCGCGTACTTCTAAAACACTTAGTGTATTGTGAAGTGTACAATATGCGCCGCAATATGCAGTGTGAACATACCCTAAGGGTTAAAGTTTTTCTTCGTAAAAAGATAAGATCCAAAATTGAAATGCAAGCTTCATCCTGCTGACACAGTATGAAGTGACCTCACCAACCAGCCACTTCTAGAGCAGAGAAAGGTGGTCGGTAACTAGAAAAGCTTGTTTAAACAATCAGTAGATAAGAACTTCTCTAACTCTGAAAATTGCCATCTTTGGTTGCAATAGTCATATTCTATTCAATATTTTGAAAATATTTTTAACATTTTGACATTTATTATTCACTCATTTTGATAAAAAATTGCATAAAAACGTGACTTCATCTCTGGCCTCAGAACATCTTAAAATGACATATTCCTCTATCAAAAATATTGTTTTGAATAAATGAAAGTTTCGGTCCTTAATGGACCTTTTTCAAATAGAAAGCTTTTTTTACATTTTCTTTTCTCTGAGGTTTTACTGCACTGTGTATGCTGCTTTGACTGAAAAAATCCCATCTTTTTAATCTGTCGAACATCAAGAAATAAATTTATTTTAGTGTTTTCTGAACACTAGGAAATCATTTTGTAAGAACAAAGGGGAAAATTCTACATCCCAAAGGGACTGAGTTAATTGGTAAACATCTTACAAATGGGATTTTGACTTTACTTTATTAGGAAGTCATCCTACATTCTTATAGTTAAAGCTACCTGTACCTCAAAGCACAAATTAAAAGTGATCCCTCGAGTAAAGGAATAATTTAAGAGTTGCTAAAAGAGTAATCAAGTAATATCACTCAACTAACCTTTCTAGGCATGGAGAAATTAATCTCTTACGTCCCTTAGCCCAGGTTAGTGTATTATATTTAGCGCATGGCGGCTGAAAGGGAAAGGTGGCTGCAATGATTCCAAGCTATGTCATATTATTTGTTATTGAAGCCATGCTCCTTTACCCTTAAACTGGATAAACAACTAAACACGACAGATTATGACCTTGATCTCATGGCTCAGCTTCTTAACTCAATTTTTTCAATGCTTTTGAATGGCCGTTCCTTACATATAAGAGCCAGTAACACAAAATGCTGTGATATCGTGGTCAAACTGAGCTCTGCTAAACATGTACACACAGTGAAGAGTGAACCCTTGTATCAATGGTAGTTGAGGTGACTGCAAAATGAATACTAATCTAAGACTTGAGACAAGGTGGAAGTTGAAAAAGATTAAGCTCATGGCTCAGTTTACTAACAGTTTCTCCTCCATCAATATGGAGATACAATCTTTTGGAAATATAGTCTAAAGCATGGGCATAACTAAAGCCATAGCAGCTATAGCGACTGTAATGGGGCCCAGAGGTTACATTGCAGGAACATTGTTTTTTCTTTGTAGAGAAGTTGGTGACTTTCTGTTCTCCAGCACTACTAAGTGGCTTCTCTGATATATGACAGTATTTTTTATACCTTTAATTATTGTTACCTACTGCTGTTTTAGTTTAGTGTCATTAGGTGTTGGAGCCACACCCCAATTTGTTATGGGGCCCTTTGAATTCTAGTTATGCCCCTGGTCTAAAGTCTCTATATATACTAAGATGCAGGAGTGAATCCTATCCTTGAACTCTTACTTACAGTTCCTGATTAGAGGGTCCAAACCTTTTGCCTTCTCAAAGGAGAGTTTGCTGCTGCTGCACTGCTGAACTGCTTTGGATCAAAGGGTTAAAAGCTGAGTAGCCTAAGCGAGTATTCTGAACGTGCGAGTGTGTCTGTTTTGTCTAAAGCGTGTTGTTTTGCTTAAGTGTGGGACTTAATATTGGGGGACTTTAGATTTGGGGCTTTTAGAAAGGGCAGTATTATACAGATTTTTCATATTTGTATCTGTAGTTCTTTTTTTTTTGTAACATCCCAATGAGTTCCATGTTTGACAATGCTGTCCAGTACACAACCTGTGCAATGTATGCCATCCTTGACCAACAGTTCGAAGGACAATACTGCTGTGCAAGATGTGTGCACACTGCACATTTAGAAGCCCGTATCCTGGACCTAAATGAGCAAGTGGCGACACTGAGATCCATTTCCAATTTGGAAGCGAGCCGGGTGCCCACTGAGCACTCACTCGCAGGTGTAGATGCTAGGGAGGGTGGCAGCATGGAGGTGCAGGAACATGAGGCAGCTAGCTGGTTAACAGTTAGAAAGAAGGGTAGAAGGAAGAGTGTTATGGAGGCTAGTCCTGAACTGGCACACCCCAACAAATTTGCAAGATTGGCGGATGAGGGGGATGTCGGCTCAGAAATAGCATTGCTGCAGCAAGACACTACCCCTGTCTGCTCCAGTAAGATGGGGAATAGGAGTGCAGGTCAGGCTAGACAAGTGCTAGTAGTTGGGGGACTCCATTATAAGGGGCACAGATAGGGCAATCTGTCACAAAGACCGGGATCGTCAAACAGTATGTTGTTTACCTGGGGCCTGAGTTCGACATATCGCGGATCGGGCTGACAGATTGCTGGATGGGGCTGGTGAGAACCCAGCTGTCATAGTCCACATTGGCACTAATGACAAAGTTAGAGGTAGGTGGAGTGTCCTTAAAAATGATTTCAGGGACTTAGGCAAAAAGCTTAAGGCAAGGACCTCCAGGGTAATATTTTCAGAAATATTACCTCTTCCACGGGCCACACCAAAGAGGCAGAGGGAGATTAGAGAGGTGAATAAGTGGCTCAAAAATGGTGTAGGAAAGAGGGATTTGGGTTTTTGGAGAACTTGGCTGACTTCTGTGTTGGCTACAGACTCTATGCTAGGGACGGGCTGCACCTAAATTGGGAGGGTGCAGCTGTATTGGGGGACAAAATGGCTAGGAAGCTGGAGGAATATTTAAACTAGAGACTGGGGGGGAGGGTAACTACACATATAGCGTGCAAGATAGTGAAAATAGAGAGCTGGGAATTAGTAATAAATCAGGGGGTGGAGTGGAGGGAGGGGGTTTAGCAATAGTTAAAAAAAATAGGGAGAAAGGAATACAAACTGAAAAATCTCTAAATTGCATGCTGACCAATGCCAGAAGTCTAACCAACAAAATAAATGAACTAGAACTGTTAATTGCAGAAGAAAAATATGACTTAGTGGGGATGACTGAGACATGGCTGGATGAGAGCTACAACTGGGCAGTTAACTTACAGGGAACCAGTGTATTTAGAAGTGACCGTAAACACCAGAAGGGGGAAGGTGTCTGTCTCTATGTAAAATCCTGTCTGAAGCCAAAACTGCGGGAAGATATAGGTACAGGTAATGAATAAGTTGTCAGGATACGTTCGTCTGGGCAGCCTTCCACCCGTTTAACGCAACGACCTGCAAGGTGCTGCTCCTGAGCCTGGAATGACAGCTCTCAGGACCACTTGGAGGGCCCGGATGCCACACCAATCAGCTGCGGGGGCGGTGTCCGGGCAGACCTTTTAAACCTCCCCAGTTCCTCCAGGCTTTGCCTGTCAAAGGTGTTCTCTTGTTGTTTTCCCTGTGATTCTTGTGTATAGTTGTCTTCCTGTGTTTCTGACCTCGGCCTGTTTCTGACCTTGCTTTTGCCTCTGTTTTTGTACTGCACTCCTGACCGTGTTTGGACCCCGGCTTGTTTCTGACCCTCCACTTGGATTACGTTTCTTGGCTTATCTGTTACCACACTGTTACCAACCCGGACTGATTGACTCTGTGTTTTCCTTGACAGCCCTGCACTTAGCAGCATAGGGGCTGTAATCCTGTTGGGGTCTTTCATCTAGGGCAGCACGCCAAGTAGGCAGGGACAGTGGGCTGGGTGGGCAGTCAGGGCCCACTGCACCTCCTCTGATGTGACACAGGTGGAATCATTATGGGTAAATATACATGGGGGTAGTAACAGTAATATAATTCTAATAGGAGTCTGCTATAGGCCTCCAAATATAACAGAACCCATAGAAGATATGCTCCTCAGGCAAATAGATGAAGCAACTAATTAGAATGAGGTTGTTATTATGGGCGACTTTAACTACCCAGACATAAATTGGGAATCTGAAACCTGTAGCTCTCACAAAGGAAACATGTTTTTGTCTATAATTAATGATATTTACCTTTCCCAAATGGTGCAGGAACCGACTAGGGGAAAGGCCCTTCTCGACTTAATATTGACTAATAGACCTGACAGAGTAACAAAGGTTCAGGTTGGGGGGCACCTAGGGAATAGTGACCATAATATAATAAACTTCCATTTATCCATCAATAGAGCTTTTTGCCATGGAGCCACAAAAACACTGGATTTGAGGAAGGCTAATTTTATCCTGCTTAGAGAGGCCCTAAACCGGATTGACTGGGACAAGGTGTTTAAAAATAGCAGAACAAAAAATAAATGGGAGATCTTTAAAAACATCTTAGGCACCCACTGTGAGAGGTACATACCATATGGTAAAAAAAAAATTAGAAACAGGAAAAACCCATTGTGGATCAACAGAGATGTAAAGGAGGCAATAAAACAAAAAGAAAGCGTTTCAGCTACTAAAACAGGAGAGTAGTGAAAAGGCACTAAGAAGCTTTAAAGGGGTTGTCTCGCTACAAAGAATAGCTTTCAAATTGTAGGGAACACAAAATAAAGACATTTTCCAAATATATTGCATTGTTCCTCTGTTTTCCCTAAAGAGATACAAGTGAATTTATTACCTCTGTGGCTATTTCAGTTCCCTCAGTAACCGACCTGTAAACAAATGTCCTGGGGCTGTTTGTTCAATGAGATAACAGAGAGTGAGTCATCACACAGGTCTGCAGTGTCAGTCAGTGTCCTGTGCTGCCAGACAGTAAAAAGCTTGATTTATCTCAAGTAAACAGCTCTGTAATTAGGGCTTTTGTTTTGGGGATCAGATAAGAAGTCCTTCGAGTAGTTTGAGAAGCTAATCTAATCTAATTAGCATCTGAAAGCACAGCGTAGCTGTACAAGCATGGAGCTTATGCAAATTAGTATGAACCAGGAAGTGACAGAGAATTTCTTTCATGCATTCTTTGAAACCCTGTGGGGAGACAACTCCATTAAGGAAAAAAATAAAATATGTAAAAAATTATTAAGGCAGCAAAGCTCGAGACAGAAAGACGTATTGCCATAGAGAGTAACACTAACCCCAAAATATTTTTTAACTATATAAATAGTAAAAAGATTAAAAAAGAAAAGGCTGGCCCTTTAAAAAGTACTGAGGGAGAGACTATAGAGGGCGATGAGAAAAAAGCAAACCTATTAAACTAGTTCTTCTCCACTGTATTTACCGAGGAGGATGAGCTTCCTGTTGATGAGCAAAGGGAGGAGGTAAATTCCAACTTAAATGTTTCTTGTCAAACCCAGGAAGAAGTGCAGCTCCGCCTTAGGAAGCTTAAAATAGACAAATCCCCAGGCCCTGACGGTATACACCCGCGTGTCCTAAGGGAGTTAAGTAATTTGATAGATAGGGCCCTATTCTTAATATTTATGGACTGTATAATAACAGTGTATGTCCCAAAGGATTGGTGCATAGCAAATGTGGTGCCAATATTCAAAAAGGGCTCAAAAAGTGATCCAGGAAACTATAGGCCGGTAAGCTTAACCTTTGTTGTGGGTAAAATGTTTGAAGGTTTTCTAACAGATGCTATCCTGGAGTATCTCACTGAAAATAAATGTATAACGCCGTTCCAGTATGGATTTATTAAGGATCGGTCCTGTCAAACTAATCTCATCAGCTTCTATGAGGAAGTTAGTTCCAGACTGGATCGGGGTGAGGCACTGGATATCATATATTTGAATTTTTCTAAAGCATTTGATACTGTTCCACATAAAAGGTTAAGTAAAATGCGAATGCTTGGACTGGGGGAAAATGTGTGCAAGTGGGTAAGCAACTGGCTCAGAGATAGAAAACAAAGGGGTGGTAATTAATGGTGCATATTTAGACTGGAGACCTGTTACTAGTGGGGTACCACAGGGTTCAGTATTGGGCCCTATAGTCTTTAATATTTTCATAAATGATCTTATACAGGGATTGCACTGTAGAATATCGATCTTTGCAGATGATACTAAGCTCTGTAAAGGAATCCACACAATAGAGGATAATGTGTTATTACAAACGGATCTGGATAGGTTGGAGGCGTGGGCAGAGAAGTGGCAGATTAGGTTAAATGCTGAAAAATGCACGGTTATGCACATGGGGAGGAAATATCCATTACATGATAACATGTTAATGGAAAAACATTGGGTAAAAGTGACATGGAGAAGGACTTGGGAATCCTGGTGGACAGTAAACCTAACTGTAGCAGCCAGTGTCAGGAAGCAGCAGCCAAGGCTAATAGGATCATGAGTTGTATTAAAAGGGGCATAGATGCAAATGATGGGAACATTATTCTCCCACTACACAAGTCACTATGAAATATTGTGTACAGTTTTGGGCACCAGTGCACAGGAAAGACATTGTAGAGCTTGAACAGGTACAAAGGCAGGCAACAAAAATAATAAAATGACTGGGTGGACTGCAATACCCAGAAAGATTAGCAAGGTTAGGGTTATTTAGTTTAGAGAAAAGACGGCTTCAGGGGGGACATAATAAATATTTTTAAATATATTAAGGCCAAATATATAGATCTCGCTAAATATTTATTTATGCCCAGGAATTTATCTAGAGCAAGGGGGCATCCTCTACGTCTTGAGGAAAGAAAGTTTCTACATAAGCATAGAAAGGGATTCTTTACTGTTAGAGCGGTGAGACTGTGGAACTCTCTGCCAGAGGAAATGGTCATGGTGAATTCACTAACAGAGTTCAAGAAGGGCTTGGATGCATTTCTGGAGCGTGATGATATAACAAGATGTAGTTGTAACGGATGCTGGTAGTGGATCCACTGGACCACCGCAAGCGATGGTGTAAGCCGTACCAGGGGGCGGAATCTAAGTAGAACCCGGTTTTCACCAGAGCCCGCCGCAAAGCGGGTTTGGACTTGCTGCGCGGAGAACTACCAGGTCGCCCCACTGGCATGACTTGCTTGCGGTGGCAGCCAAGGCAGTGCTTTGGTACAAAATCGTGAGACGTAGCAAAGTCGGGAAGGCAGGAGGTCAGGAAGGTGGAAAAGGGTTCGTGGTCGAGAAACAGGAGCGTAAAGGTTCGGTACACGGAAGACAGGCTATGACCCAGAAGACGCTTTCTCAAAAGGCAGTACGGAAACTAAAGATCCGGCAAAGGTGCCCGGAAGGAAGGAGGTTAAATAGGGTCACCTGCCAGCCTTTACCAATAAATGGCCGTACTGGCCCTTTAAATCCCCGAGACCGGCGCGCGCACCTAAGGGCGGGCATGCGCTTTACCGGGGGCCGGGAAAGGACGGGAGGACGCGGGAGCGCAGTCAGGTAAGGGGGAAGCCGGGACCCGACCCGCGGGACCGGCAGTCGCCGCCAGGACCAGACGGGCGGCAGCATGAGTGCGCCCGCAGCACGGGCGAGGGTCTGAGGGACCACTCGTGACAGTACCCCCCCCCCCTAGGCCTCCTCCTCTTTCTGGTTCGGAGGAACCTCAACACGAGACCGGGGCCCAAGGATGTTTTCCTCAGGCTCCCATGATCTCTCCTCCGGACCGAATCCCTCCCAATCAACCAGGAATTGCCGTTTACCCCTAACCGACTTCATAGCCAAGATCTCTTTGACCTCAAATATGTTGGAGGCAACAGCCTCAGGAGTGGGGGGGGGCAACTTTTCTGGAGAAGCGGTTCAACACGAGGGGCTTCAGGAGGGAAAACATAAAAAGTTTTTGGGGACCCGCATGGTGGGTGGGAGTCGGAGCTTATACGCTACTGGATTAAAACGGCTCAGGATTTCAAAGGGCCTAAGGAAGCACGGACCCAGCTTGTAGCTGGGGATTTTTAACCTGACATATTTGGCGGACAGCCAGTCCTTGTCTCCCGGAGACAAGGTTGGAGCCGGTCTCCTTTCTTTCTATCCGCCTACCCTTCATACGGGCAGCAGCATGCTGCAGGACTGACGAGTCTGCCCCCAAAATTTGCCAGATAAAGTTGTGGACCAAGGCATCTACAGAGGGAACCTCGGAGGAGGAGGGCAGAGGGAGAGGAGGGTTTGGGGATGCCGGCCATATACAATAAAGAAGGGAGACCGCCTGAAGCCCCTGAGTCCAACGAGTTGTATAAAATTCGGCCCAGGTAGGAGTTGGCCCAATCATCCTGGCGGGCAGAAACAAAATGACGTAAGTAGCTGCCCAGAATCTGATTGACCCTCTCTACCTGGCCGTTATATTGTGAATGGTAAGACGAAGAGAAGTCTAACTTCACCTGCAATCGGGAGCAGAGTACGCGCCAGAACTTGGATACGAACTGCACCCCACGATAAGAAACGATGTGCTGGGGCAGACCGTGCAGGCGGAACACGTGAATAAAGAAAAGGGAGGCAAGACGGGGTGCAGAAGGTAACCCGGGCAGTGGGACGAAGTGTGACATCTTCGAAAACCTATCCGTAATGACCCAGATCACTGTGTTACCCGAAGAGGATGGACGGTCGGTGATGAAATCCATCGCCACATGGAACCTTGGAGTACTGGGCGTAGGCAGGGGTCGCAGCAGCCCGGAAGGACTGTGGCGGGGTACCTTAATCCGGGCACAAGTTAGCACGGGCATTCACGAAGTCCTTAATATCTTTAGGCCAGCCCTGGCCACCAGTAGAACCGAGAGATAAATTTGGGAAACGATCTTCGGGCCCCAGGATGTCCTGCCATCAAAGAGCAATGTCCCCAATTCAGTATTCTCCTGCGCAGCGACGGCCGAACGTAGGTCTGCCAGGGGGTATCTGCCGAAGGAGGACAGGTGCTGCTTGGATCAGGCGTTCCGGGAGGTATAATGTGTTGGGGCTGCGCTCCTCTCCAGTGATGTCGATGCGCAAGAGAGAGCATCCGCCCTGATGTTCCTTTCGGATGGCAAAATGGATCCGGAAGTTAAATCTTGAAACAAAAAGAAAACCACAGTGCTTGCCGGGATTGAGGCGCTGGGCCGACTGGAGATACTGAAGGTTTTTTGTGATCTGTATATACCTCAAAAGGATGACGAGCTCCCTCCAGGAGATCCCGCCACTCCTCCAGGGCCATCTTTATACGAGTAATTCTCGGTCCCAATAGCATAGTTCCTCTCAGCCGACAAGAAGGTCTTGGAGAAGAACCCCGCAGGTGATGGTTTTTCCCCTTGGGGCCCTTTTGAGTAAGGACAGTTCCGGCCCCCACCGAAGAGGCAAACCACCTCCGAGAGAAAAGTTCTCAGGGTCAGGGCGTGACACAATAGGTGCGGAAGCAAAGGCTGACTTCAAATCCGAGAAGGCTCTTTCGGCCGCTGGTGGCCAACATTTGGGATTAGCCTTCTTCCTGGTGAGAGCCACAATAGGAGCCACCAGTGTAGAGAAGTGGGATATAAACTGCCGATAGTAATTGGCAAAGCCCAAAAAACGTTGTATGGCTCGAAGTCCAACAGGTCGTGGCCATTGCAGGATAGCAGACAGCTTAGTGGGGTCCATTTGCAGGCCTCGGTCGGAGACGATGTAACCGAGGAAAGGCAGACTGGATTGATGGAACACGCATTTCTCTAATTTGGCGTACAGGCGGTTGCTGCGAAGGCGTTGCAGGACTAGGCGCACCTGTGATAGATGGGTCCGGAGGTCAGGGGAGAAAACCAAGATGTCGTCCAGGTAAACGATGACACACGTGTAGAGCAGGTCCCTGAAGATGTCATTTACGAACTCCTGAAAAACCGCGGGAGCATTGCACAGACTGAATGGCATTACTAGATACTCAAAGTGACCGTCGCGGGTATTAAACGCCATCTTCCACTCATCTCCCTCACGGATCCTGATGAGGTTGTATGCCCCGCGCAGGTCCAATTTGGAGGGAAAAAACCTTGGCTCCCTGTAGACGATCAAAGAGTTCTGTAATTAGTGGCAACGGATACCGGTTTTTCACGGAATCCCGGTTTTAGGCCCCGGTAGTCAATGCAAGGACGGAGAGAACCATCCTTTTTTTGTACAAAGAAAAAACCAGCTCCGGCGGGTTTATGAGGACTTGCGTATAAAACCCTTTTGCAGGTTTTCACGGGTATAGTCCGACATGGCCTGAGTCTCTAGTCTAGACAACGGGTAAAACTCTACCCCGAGGAGGATTTGGGCCCAGGAAGGAGGTCAATGGGACAGTCATAGGGGCGATGAGGAGGAAGGAATTCGGGCCCGTTTCTCCGAAAAGACGTCCACGTAGTCCCGGTATTTAGCGGGAAGACCTGGCAGGAACCTGTAAGACTGGTGAGGTGGAATGGCCCCGGGCTGGCCGCGGAACTGAGAGACAGCGACTCTGGCAGTCGGAACCCCCAGCGCAGAACCTCCCCGGTCTTCCAGTCGAGGGTCGGGGCATGGAGCTGTAGCCACGGAAGACCCAAGAGGATCGCTGAGGACGACCGAGGGAGGACGTAAAAGGTGATCTCCTCCTTGTGTAAGGCCCCCACGTGGAGGGACAATGGCTTGGTCACGTACCGAATGGCCTCACTAAGGAGCTCACCACTCACGGAGGATATCACCAAGGCCTTCTCCAGACGGGTCACCGGAAGGCGATACTGGGACACCAGGGTGGCGTGAATAAAGTTCCCCGGGGGATCAGAGTTTTAGAAAGGCGGGCACACGAAAAACGAGTCGGAACCAGAGAGACCATCAAACTTCCATAGTAAGGCGGGGGAGGAGGAAGTGTTCACAACCTAGGGACACCTCTCCGACATAACCTAGGTGCGGGCGATTCCCTGCCGCTGTGGGCGAAGCGGGCAACCATTGCGAAAGTGATCTGGGCTGGCACAGTAAAGGCACAATTTCTCTGCCCGACGGCGGGATAGCCGGTGTGCAGATGTGCCCGGTCCACCTGCATGGGTTCTTCACTGGTTGGGAGCGGTATTGGCAGCTGTGGTCTTTGGAAGACCGGAGCCAGGCGAGGCAAACGGCGTGGTCGGGCAAGATCACGTTCCTTGCGTAGTTCCTCTTGCCGCTCGGCGAAGCGAACATCGATCCGAGTGGCTAGGTGGGTCAGTTCGCTTAGGGAGGACGGGATCTCTCTAGCCACTAGGGCGTCCTTAACTCTGCCGGACAAGCCCTTTTTAAAGTTTGGGACATAGAGCGGCGTCGTTCCAGGTCAGCTCTGACGCCAGGGTCCGAAAACGAACTGCGTAGTCGCCGACCGAGGAGTCACCCTGGTGAAGATTCAGTAGAGCAGTCTCTGCAGAGGATGCCCGTGCCGGCTCTTCAAAGAAATTGCGGAACTCTCATAGGAAAGCCTGTAGGTCTGTCGTCACCAGATCGCCCTGGTCCCAGAGAGGGGTGGCCCAAGCTAGAGCCTTCCCGGACAGTAGACTGACCACGAAGGCCACCTTTGAACGTTCAGTGGGGAATTGACCAGCCATTAACTCAATGTGCATAGAGCACTGGGTAATAAATCCCCTGCACAGTTTGGAGTCCCCTTCAAACTTGTCGGGTAGTGCTAAACGCAGCCTAGAAGTCCCGGGTACTGGCGGAGGCGTCGCCACAGGAGGAGGAGTCGGCGGCTGTTGGTTAGCCAGGAGCTGCTGCAGCATGGCGGACAACTGGTTCAGCTGCTGGGCTTGTTGCGCAAGTTGTTGTGACTGCTGAGCCACTATCGCCGTGAGATCCGGTTCACCGGGCAAAGGTACCTTGGTGGGATCCATGGCCGGATCTTACTGTAACGGATGCTGGTAGTGGATCCACTGGACCACCGCAAGCGATGGTGTAAGCCGTACCAGGGGGCGGAATCTAAGTAGAACCCGGTTTTCACCAGAGCCCGCCGCAAAGCGGGATGGACTTGCTGCGGCGGAGAACTACCAGGTTGCCCCACTGGCGTGACTTGCTTGCGATGGCAGCCAAGGCAGTGTGTGGTACAAAATCGTGAGACGTAGGCGAAGTCGGGGACAGGCAGGAGGTCAGGACAGGCGGCAAAGGTTCGTGGTCGAGAAACAGGAGCGTAAAGGTTCGGTACACGGAAGACAGGCTATAAGGCAGATGACGCTTTCTATAAAGGCAGTACGGCACTAAAGATCCGGCAAAGGTGACCCGGTAGGAAGGAGGTTAAATAGGGTCACCTGCCAGCCTTTACCAATAATGGGCGTACTGGCCCTTTAAATCCCCGAGAGCCGGCGCGCGCACGCCTAAGGCGCGGGCATGCGCTTACTGGCCGGCCAGAAGGACGGGAGGACGCGGGAGCGCAGTCAGGTAAGGGGGAAGCCAGGACCCGACCCGCGGGACCGGCAGTCGCCGCCGGGACCCGAAGGGCGGCAGCACGAGTGCGCCCGCAGCCCGGGCGAGGGGCTGCGGGACCACTCGTGACAGTAGTGACTAGGGATCTGAAGAAGGGTCTGGATTAGAGATGGGCGAATTGATTCTAACGAAGTGGAATTCGTTTAGAATTTCAGGAAAACTTCGGTTCTGAACGAAGTCGAAGTTTGGGGTACTTCAGGTGAACAAAGTGTGCTTTTGATTGAAAAAAGGCTGCGACCAGGGCGTTACATGGGGAAAAGCACTCTGGGAGGAAAAGGGATAGCCGCAAGAAGGCAAGATGAACCCAAATCAAAACCGGGGGGATTCTGTAGTCCCCGCACTAAAAAGTCCGGGAGGCCCGGGGGAGCTCACACTATCTCACGTACTGATCAGGGAAGGTGCTCCCGCGACGCTTGTAATGCTTTTACTGAAGAATTTTTTAACACGTTTTTTGTGGGTGTCTCAGCTTGTCTCAAAATGCTTCTCTTTGTTCTATTTGTTTTTTTGGGTGTATTGGTCTGAAGCCCAGTGTGCGTCCACTGCCACTATACTTTTTAAAATGTATCTGCCCCAACACTTTGAAAACCCAAAGGGGGGATCTAAGCCATTTCCCGTTGTTTTCTTTAAAGAAACACGTTTTTATAATAAAAAAACCACTTCTTTTTTGGGTGCTCAATTCTTTTGCGCAATTTACAACCAGGGTTAATTTAAAGGGTTTTTTCTCTTTTGGGTGTTTCCAAGAAACCGCAGGGGAAAGTTGGTGCTGCACCGCCCAGAAGTTGGTGGGAGGACTTGGAGCGACTGGGCGTGGGGCCCAGGTGGGGTAACACTCTCCTGGTGAACTTTTTCCCCCTGGACTTACCCTTTTTGGGCTGGACATTCCATCTGGTGAGTCCCCCCTTTTCCATCGGCTTCCCAGGGGGGGGTGGGACCCCCGGGGGGGGCCCGGGTTTTGTCCCCGCAGAGGGGTTTCTCTCTGAGCTCATACTGCTGTCGTGCATAAAAATGTGGGGGGCGGGGGCTTTTGTTGGGGTTTATTTTGGGCAGTGTTTTTGTGCTTGTGCAAGTTTTTTTTTTTTTTTTTTTGGGCTTTCCGTTCCATAGAGACTCCTTGCCCTCGGGAGTGAGTGCCCCGGGACCACCCGCCTTCCTGGGGGGGGCAGCCCCCCCCGGGGGGCGCAGGACAAAAAGGCAAATATGGAGCAGCCCCCCCCTGAACTCAGCCCCGCTCCGGTCGGGGGGGGGGGGGCTAAACTTACCCCCGGCCGGGGTCCCCGCTGCCCCGTTGCCCCGACAGCTGAACCCCGCAGCGTGCGGGGGACTGCCGGCGGCAAAAAGGGGGGGGGGGGGAGGCCGCCGAAACTAAGGGAGAATACCCCGGCCAGGTTTTGGGACTGGGGGCACCCCAGGGGGTGAAGGTGCAGAAGCGCTGGGGCCCCGCTATCCCGGTTTTCCAAATTTGAAGGGCTGGGGCAACGTTCGAGGGGGTTAAAGAGACCCCCGGGAGGCCCTTACCAGCCCTAAACCACCTCGGACCGCCAAAAGGGGCCGCTTACGGCCGTTTTCAACAACCTGAAAAAAGGGGCCTGGCAGATGGAGGGAAAAGCACCGGGGCAATTGAATGGGGCAGGACCCTTCCAAGAGAAGCTCAGCAACGAACCCGCGTTCCGAGATGCAGGCGGGCACAGCGGGAGC